>CAUYQG010093755.1:0-35397 GCA_963574415.1 Tarsius wallacei
GCCGGGTGTGGTAGCGCGTGCCTGTAGTTCCAGCTACTTGGAAGGCTGAGGCGGAAGGATCGCTGGAGCCCAGCAGGTCGAGGCTGCGGTGGCCGGGAGCGGCCACTGCACTCCAGTCTAGGCGACTGAGTGAGACTCCAACTCAAAAACAAAACAAAACAAAACAAAATTAATTTTATTTATTTTAAAAATGTGGGGTACAATTCAGGGCTAGGTTGCTCCCGGCCACCGCAGCATCGACCTGCTGGGCTCCGGCGATCATTCTGCCTCTGCCTTCCAAGTAGCTGGAACTACAGGCCAGCGCTACCACACCCGGCTAATTTTTTGATTTATTGCAGAGATGAGGTCTCACCATGTTGCCCAGGCGGGTCTCGAACCCTCAGGCTCAGGCAATCCACTCACCTCAGCCTCCCAAGGCGTGGGATTACAGGCTGAGTTACCGAGCCCGGCTCAATGAAATATTTGTGTTCCATAACATTAAGTTCGATTGGCCTATTTAGCATTTTGGATGAATCTTTTACCTAAGCTTGATTTTGTAACATTGACACACGTAATTTAGAAAATACTGGTTGAGTTATACAAATCTTCCAAACGTTAATACATGTCATCATATAATACCAAAAAAATCACGTGTTAATGTATGTTAATCTCACTAGGACTTTGTCAAGCTCACAATGGCAGATACAAGTTTTTTCCACAACTTTAATTTTCATTTGAAAGCTCAAATTTTATCACACACAACAAAAACTGTCAGTTTTTTTTTTAAAGAAAAAAGTCTTACTTGTTCATATTCAAGAAAATACCTGCTAAATACCTAAGTCTGAATAACCATACTTATATGTCAGTTGTTCTGTTAAGTAAAAATGGTGTGGCATGATAAAACTGGTTTAGGTAGCAACCCAAAACAGCGTGCTTCTCAAGCTAGCCATTATAATTTTGTACATGGCAGAAAACTTTATGTGTGCTTCTCATTTCATTATACAGAATATTTTAAAGGTTCACAGGCAGCTTTTGTGGCTGGCTTCTTTTAGTTAGCATACCATCTTCAAGAACTTGAAGATGTTAGCATTTCCTTCCTTTTAAGGCTGAATAATATTCTATTGCATGTATATATGCCACATTTTGTTTATCTGTTGATGGACATGGGCTACATCCACCTTTTGGCTATATAATGCTTCTATGAACATGGGTGTACAGATATATGTCCAAGTCCTTGCTTTCACTTTTGGATATATGCCCAGAAGTGAAGTTGCTGGATCATATGATAATTCTATGTTTAATTTTTTGAGGAAACTCCATATAACTGCTTATTCTTGTACTACTTAATAAACAGTGCATTTCCTTCTAACTTGAAATGCTATATTTTTCATGCACAAAATACTTGAATTTGGTATAAATTCAAGAGTGAAATGGTTAAGAACAGAGCCTTGTAAATCATTTGAACTGGATTTTTTGTTGTTGTTGAGGTCTGTCGCCCAGTCTGGAGTACAGTGGCACAATCACAGTTCACTACTGCCTCAACCTCCTGGGTTCAGGAGATCTTTCTGCCTCAGCCTCCCCACAACCTGTGACTACAGTCGTGTGTTACCATGCCTGACTAATTAAAAAAAAAATTTTTGTAGAGATGAGGTCTCACTATGCTGCCCAGGTTGGTTTCAAACTCCTGGGCTCAAGCAATCCTCCTGTCTCGGCCTTCCAAAGTGCTGGGATTATAGGCATAAGCCACTCCACCTGGCCTGGACTGGATTTTAACATCTGCTTTGTCACTGGGAAGCTGCATGTCCCTAACCAAGTAATATAACTTCTCCAAACCTCAGTTTTCATTTTCTCATAACAGTAAAATAGAAATAATACTATCTACCTTTAGGATGTTGTGGAGATTAAAGTAAAACTATAGCATTTAGACCAGTGCCTTGATCATATTAAGATGTCAATAAATGGCTACTATTATTATTTCTGGACTTTCTATTTCATTTATCTAGGAATGAAAGAAAAGTAGAAGAGAGTAGGGTAGTATAAGAGAACTACAGAAACAAAAGCATAGAGACATGAAAAGACAAAGTAACATTTAGGGCAGTTTTTAAAAATCAAAGTATGGGACAATACCTATTGCGGATAATAAAACCAATTTAATGGCTATGACCAGTATTTTGTTTTAAATGCAATAAAATGTATTGCAATTGAGTAGGAAATATATATTGTGTTGTGTCAGAAAACTTTTATTTCAACATATATACTATACATATCCATATAATTTTATATATGTATATTGGGATGAGATGTAAAATGTATTTATTGCGGTAGGGCAAAAAAAGCTATCGTAACACCCAGAAAGTAGTTCCTTTCAGCAGAATCAGAATCCAGGCAGGAAAGTTCTACAAATCAAGGTGGATCCCAGGTTGAGACAGCAGCATTTGGAAGGTCTTGAATAACAGACTTAGTGATTTCCCTCCCTCCCCCACATGTCATATTGTTAGGAGCTTTATTTATTTATTTTTCATTTCGTTAAAAAAATACATTTTAAAATTATTCGTTTTGTAAACAATTTAAAACAATACAGATAAAACGAAAGCAGCTCTTGACCACCTTCCTCTTCCAATCCTACTCCCGGTCCTCAGAGCTAACTATTATTAGTTTGCTCTCTCCTCTTTAAGATTTATTCTTTTTTCTTTACTTTCTTTTTTTTTTGAAAGCAGGATTTATTGAAAGGACAGAAAAGCTCCCACAGTGGGAGGGGACCCGAGGGGGGGGGTGCCCCAGATTTATTCTTTCGCATTTAAATGCACATATGTGCAAATACACTGTTCCTAGCAACTTGGTTTTTTCCCCCCACTTAATTTATCTTGATCTTTTCACAGATCATCATCTTTTAAAGAGCTGCATGGTATTTTATAACGCGGATGTACCATACTTTATTTTGTTTTCCCTCTACCGATGAATGACTAGGTTTCCAATTTTTCCTTATCCCCCAATACAGCTGGGCCCTGAGCTTTTTTTGTACGCATGTGCAAATGCCCACGGGTTAGTCCTAAAAATGGAAGACCTGTGAGTACTTTCTTTTTCATTTTGTAGGCTCTGAGGAACCACTGCAGGTGTGTCGGGGTACAAACACCCCCAGGCCAGCAGCTGGCCAGCCAGGACAGGCTCTTGCTTAGCCCCTGACAGTTTTCTTCCTTTCATAATGGACGCTGAATTCGTTTTTTACCTCGTAGATGCAACAGTTCCCAGCGCCAAATCCAGACATACGACCACTCAGCCACCAAGCACTACGCCTAACACACTAGAGGATAAAAAAATCTCTAGCCTCCTCAGGTCGTGACGCCTGCTTCCGGGAAGAGAACCGGAAGCCGCTCCTCGATTCTGCGTCAAACTCGACTTCAGGGGCCGTCGTAAAAGTGTCGCCCCTTGTCTCTGACCGGCCCACAGGTTTCCGCTTGCCTCCGGCTGGGGGTCGAGAACTGCAGGCGTCAGTTTCCCTCAAGATGGCGGACGAGGAGGTTGGGGGTGCGGAGAGGATGGAAGTCACCACTGAGTTGCCCCAGACCCCTCAGCGACTGGCATCTGTAAGTCCCAGTAGGCAAGTCCTTTTGTCCTCCCCCCAGCCCCTCCCTAGCGCTCAGGAGGATGCGTGGCTTCACCCTTTATGGCGGCTCTGGGGAGGGGGAGTTATCTAGATTGATCTGGAAGGAAGCCGCCGAATAAAAAGTTAGTCATAACCCACATTTCTATCAGCTAAGTCTGCGGAATATAATGACTTTGTTATTTATTAGTGTTGACGAGCTCAAGCACGTATGTCCCTATCCTGAAGAAGAAAGAACCGGTGATGTTACTGGGTGGTTTGATGTGGGGGCTGAGGCGGCGTTGGAGGAAGAGCCATTTTCCGATAGACGCAGTGCTAACTAACCTCGCTTGATAGAAATTCAGGACGCAGCACCTGGAACTGTATTGCATAGCTGGGAATGCTGTCACTGGCAAGTCATGTCAAGATGTAAAGTGTAGGAACTGTCCTTCGATATAGCGTCTTGAGAACCACAGTCCTAGTCCTCAATGGAAAAACCCCTCATCTGTCACTTTCTTAAAAGTGATGAAGGGATTCCTGGATATTTCAAGTCGCAGCAATGCCATATTAATTAATATCGGAACCTATACTTTGCTCCAATATTTTGAAAGAACGGGAAGGCAGAGGTAGAGAGCAAATTTGAGTCAATAGTCTAGTCTAGCTACACGGAGAAAGCTGACTGAGAAAGATAGGTAGGGAGCAATGTTAGAGAATGTTTTGGATGCCCCTGGGCATCTAGTGGAGAGATATATAGAAAATATTCAAATATTTATCACTGCATGATGTTTTACTAATTTGTTTTTCTAGCAGCATATACAGAAGTAAGATAGACATCTTTTTCTGAAGTTTCTTTGGTTTGTAGTTTAATAAAAACATTCTTGAAGTATTTTAACCCTGCATACGCTTGAGTATTACTTTATAAGAGAACAGTGAGCTACAGAATGAGTCAACTTCAGGGACTAGAAAGACTGGCTAAGAGAAAGGTAGGGAGGGAGTTGGAATAAGAGTTTGACCACTGACTGTGTCAGTGCTTGCAGTCTTCCTCCACCCCAAATAGCATTCCAGGCTCACTTCAACTACTGGAAGTGAAGGAGGAATCATCTATTTGAGATGATAAGGAATGAGGATGTGGGACAAGTTTAGAAGCAGCTGAAATATCTTGTATTAATGGTTGCCTGTGCGTTTTACATGTTAGAAGTGGAGAAATTGTGTGCTATGGTCAGAAGAGTTGTAGTTTTGTATCCGAAGATGACTAATATTTATTTAAAACTTTGATATAGGCAACCCCCTCTGGTTCTCTCCCACTGTGGGAGCTTTTCTGTCCTCTCAATAAATCCTGCTTTAAAAAAAAAAAAAGAAGCTTTGATATATTAATTCCTTTCAGATGGTACACTAAAACTTTGTCATTCTGACCCCACTGATTTGGAATTGGAGATAATGGTACAGGAATTGAACTAGAATTTATATGACAATTCTTTACTCTTTTGTTTTTTACATGTTACCCACTAGCAACTCTTTACCCGTTTTTCAGGATATATTATTAGATTTCTTTGGGCAAGACTTTGGGTTTTAGTAAGTAGTAGGTATATTGTGCAATATAGCCACAGGGAACTTATACTCTAGTGACACAGATAGTACAGTGCTCAAATAATTTAAGTTTAAGATAGAGGAATGTAAGTAGATGACTGGTAATCCTCATAACCACTTTTTTGGCTTGGACTTTATGTACTGAAGATCCTACCTTTTCTTTTTAAAGACGTTATCTTCAGTTTTATTCTGGCTGTGGAATAAGATACTGCTTCCCAGTTTACTATTTATTTGCTGTTAAGCGATACAAGCTCTGTGTTTCCCCCACTTAAATGATTTGTTTTGTTTGTTTGTTTTGAGTTGGAGTCTCACTCCGTTGCCCAGGCTGGAGTACAGTGGCACACTCATGGCCACCCCAGCGTCGACCTGCTGGGCTCCGGAGATCCTTCCACCTCAGCCTTCCAAGTAGCCGGAACTACAGGCACGTGCTACCACACCCAGCTAATTTTTGATTTATTGTAGAGACAAAGTCTCACCAAGTTGCCCGGGCTGGTTTCAAACCTGCGGGCTCAGGAAATCCACTCACCTTGGCCTCCCAAAGTGCTGGGATTACAGGCTGAGCCACCAAGCCCGGCCAATGATTTGTATTTTAAGTCGCCATTGGAGGCAGGGGAAAAACAAAGATAAATAATGTAGGACATTTACAGAAGTTTAAGAAATCTTACCAGTTTCATTAGAGTCTTATTTCTGGTTATAGCTGATGTTCTTAAATCAAACTTCCTTCTTAGACTGCAGGTCATTTTTCTGTCATACTGCTGTCACAGGCACAAAGCCTGTCATATTCCTAACATTATCTAACATGCAATTAGAGTGAAATAATAGGTATGAATTATTGGACATTTATAAAAAACCATTGCTTAAGAATCACCAGGGGAACTGATTCTGTAAGTGTGGGTGAATTCCAAGAATCTGCATTTTTCACAAGCATGCCCTGCTGATTCTGAAATCCTGGTTTATGGACCACACTTTGAGTAACACTTAGCTAGATATTTGGAAGTTATCAGTATAAAATTGATAGTTGAGGTTGTGGAAATGGATAAAACCTTTGAGGAGGAAAGAGTATGTGTGTGTGTGTGTGTGTGTGTGTGTGTGTGTGTGTATGCACGTGAGCATGCATGCAGATACAAAAAAAGGGAGAGAAAGAAAAACAATTAGAGTAGAAATGACAGAATTTTAGGGTAGAAGATGGAAGAAGAAGAACTAGGTAAAGGATCTGGAAACAGGACAGGCAAGCAAATAGGAGGTAAGAGTAGCATAGTGCCATGGGGTAGAGTATCAAAGAAAGGGTGGTTTATTGGGTCCATGATGATGAGAACTGAGAAAAATTGGGAATCCAGAGAGTATGTGGGGTGGTCTGCCAGAACCTCTGCCTTTTGTCTTCTTTGACTAGATTTTCTTCCTTAAGTCCATCTCAGAAGATATTTCTTGGCATGGTATTAAGCTCTTTTCTTTTGCCTGTCTGTACCCTCTGCCCAGGTGATTTCATTCAGTTCTGTGGCTTTAAATACCATCTGTATGTGTTCATTTCCCAGATTTATATCTGTATGTCATCTCAATTCTCAACTCCAGAATCATAAATCCAACTGCCTACTTGACATCTCCACTTGGATGTCTGATTGGTGTTTCAAACAGGAGGAGCAGTTAGGAAGTTACTGCTGTAACTACTACCCAGTAGTAGCTTGCGCTACAGATATTTATCACTGGCAATAGAAATGAATGAATTCGAGACAGTATGGAAGAATCAGAAAGACTTGCTGATAGATTAGGCATGAGGGAAAAGAGAAGAAACAGATGACATCTGGATCCCCAGTTTTTGACTTAAGCATTCATGGAGTGGTTGTGTCATATATTGGGAGAAAAGAACAGATTTTAGGAGGGAGAAAGAGGAAGGCACATCGAGTTTGGTTACCCCTGTCTCAGTAGATGACAAACCAAAATAGCTCTTGAACACAAATAACTGTCTGTGTCTCCACTTCACTTATGTTGTCTAAGCCACCATCTATTGCCTGGGCAACTGCAGTAACTTTTTTTTTTTGTTTTGAGTCAGGGTCTCACTCTCTCACCCAGGCTGGAGTGCAGTGGCATGATCATGGCTCCCTATAGCCTTAACCTCCTGGGTGATCCTTCATCTCAGCCTCTGGAGTAGCTGGGACTGCAGGTATGCTGTACCATACCTGACTACTTTGTAAGTTTTTTTTGTAGAGACAAAGCCTCACTATGTTGCCTAGGCTGGTCTCAAACTCCTGGGCTCAAGCAGTCCTCCCACCTCAGCCTCTGGAATTGCTGGGATTACAGGCATGAGCCATTCACTGCACCTGGCCTGCAGTGACTTCTTACCTAGTCTCTTTGCTTCCACTTTTGCCCTCTTCCAGTCCATTTTCCATGGAAAAACCAGAATAATCTTTTTTTAAGATTCAGTCAGATCATGTTGGTCTCTACCTAAATCTTCAGTGGCTTTCCAATTTAACTTTATTATAAACCCTTCGAGACTTTGCTTGGTCCAGCCCCTACATGTCCACCCCATTTCCTGTTACTTTCTCCTCACTCACTTTTTGCCAACCTGATCTGTTAGTTTTTAGAACAAGCCCAAGCTGAATCTTGCTTCAAGGCCTATGCCTCTTTGCTTGATGTCTGCTTTTCCTAGAGGTTTTTCTTCTGCTTTTCCTTGATACCTACCCTAAAAGATGAGTTCCTCTTATTTTTTATTTTTATTTTTTTGGAGTGAGGGTCTTGCTCTGTCACCCAGTCTGAATGGAGTGCAGTGGTAAGATCATAGCTTACTGAAGCCTTGACCTCCTAGGCTCAAGCAATTCTCCTGCCTCAGCGTCCCAAGTAGCTAAAACCACAGGTGCATGCCACCATGCACAGCTAATTTTTAAAATTTTTTTGTAGAGATGGTTTCTCACTGTGTTGGGAGGCTAGTCACACCTGGACTTAACATTTCTCCCACCTTGGCCTCCCAAAGTGCTAGGGAGCCACTGCGCTCAGCCCTCTTACTCTCTTTCAAAGCACCCTATTTATTTCTTCCAGTACACCTATTGACATCTGTAATACAGCATTGTGTTTATTTCTTTTTTTTGAGTTGGAGTCTCACTCTGTCGCTCAGACTGGAGTGCAATGGCCACTCCCGGCCACCGCAGCCTCGACCTGCTGGGCTCCAGCAATCCTTCCGCCTCAGCCTTCCAAGTAGCTGGAACTACAGGCGCGTGCTACCATGCCCGGCTAATTTTTTGATTTATTGTAGAGATGAGGTCTCGCCAAGTTGCCTGGGCGGATCTCGAACCCGCGGGCTCAGGCAATCCACTCACCTCGGCCTCCCAAAGCACGGGATTACAGGCTGAGCCACCAAGCCCAGCCTGTGTTTATTTCTTAAGAAATGTCTGTCTCTTCCTCCAGAATGTAAGTTCCATGAAGGGAAGGATCATGTGTGACTAGTTCATTGGTGTATATCGGTGTGTGCTTGATATAGAAGATACTTACATGAATGAATGAATATTAAATGAATGAATGAATAACTGAGAATTGACATCCTGAGGATTTATTTTAGCAAGTTTGGTAGTGATTGGAGGATGGAGGTTGTGGATGGAGGAAGGAAGGAGAGAATGAAGGGGCGTATTAGTGTAGTGGCTAACCTTGGAATCCAGGCTGAATAGGGAGGTAAGAACAGCCAAAACAGGAACTCTGGGGAAAATTGGTGGGATTTGAGGCATTAGAGATCATGAGGCTGACATAGAAGGACTGAATGTTGTGGTCAGAAAGGGGAATTTTAGAGTTTGAGAACATGAGGTGGGGGGAATATCTGGTTTTTGTGATGGTAAAGCCAGATTAAATGCACCCACCTCTTATGTATTTCTATAGTGCCCTTTCTATACTCCTGTTGTTTGTAGCATGTTTCAGGTTATAAACTATATTGTCTGTTTCCTAGCTGTCTTTTCTTCTAGACAGGAAGGTCCTTGAGTGCATAACCTGTTTCTTTTTTACAGCTGTATTGTCAGTACCTACCACATTGCTTTAAAAGTTTCATAGATTGCATGTGTGAATGAATGAATGAGGAGACACTATGTGAGGTAGAATGGAGGTAATAGGAATTGAGGAGATTAAGAGATACGAACATTATTGAAGTATAATTTACATACAGTAAAGTGTACCCATGTAAAGCATTTGTTGGATACATTTTAACAAGTATGTATATATACCTGTGTAACTACTACCAAATCAGGATGTAGAACATTTTTATTATTTCCCAAAGTTGTTTTGTGCCCAAATGGGGAATTTTAAAAAAAAGTTTAATATTATTATTCTTATGCAATAATCATTATGGAAATAGAAGAGAAAATTATCCACAACCTCATATATATAGGGGATTTTAAAAAGAAGACAATCTTTTGATGGTTGACTTTAAAATAGAAGTGATAAGTTATATGTGATTTTCACTGGAGGTGATTTTCTTATTAATTTGGAGCTATATCATCTTAGGTCAGAGCACGGCTTTCTGTAATAAGGACATATTTTGAGTGGGAAAACTGTGATGAAAACCTAGGTGTTTTGAGTCCTAACTGAAGTGCTTTGTCACCAGATCTTAGCAAGTCCTAATGCCTGTTGTTTTTTCATCGTCTTGTAATTTCTGTTGAGGGCAGTTAGGACAGTTCTGATTTGGATTTTACTGAAATACCAAATTCTCTAGTGTTAGATACTATACAAAGTTGAGTTCTAAAACCTAGGTCGAAGTGACTGTTTTAAGTCTCACTGCCTGTAAAAGGCTAGGGAGGCCGGGCTCGGTGGCTCAGCCTGTCATCCCAGCACTTTGGGAGGCCAAGGCAAGTGAATTGCCTGAGCCTGCAGATTTGAGACCAGCCCTGGCAACTTGGTGAGACCTCATCTCTACAATAAAATAAAAAAACAGGCCGGGCTCAGTGGTTCAGCCTGTAATCCCAGCATTTTGGGAGGCTGAGGTGAGTGGATTGCCTGAGCCCGCAGGTTCGAGACCCGCCCGGACAATTTGGCAAGACCTCGTCTCTACAATAAATCAAAAATTAGCTGGGCGTGGTAGCACATGCTTGTAGTTCCGGCTATTTGGAAGGCTGAGGCAGAAGGATCTCCAGAGCCCAGCAAGTCGAGGCTGCCGTGGCTGGGAGCGTGCCACTACACTCCAGTCTGGGTGATGGAGTGAGACTCCAACTCAAAAACAAACAAAACAAAACAAAACAAAAAATAGTCGGCCTCATAGTACGCATCTGTAGTTCCGGCTACTTGGAAGGCTGAGGTGGAAGGATTGCTGGAGCCCAGGAAGTCAATGCTGGGGTAGCTGTGAGCGTGTGTGCCACTGCACTCCAGCCTGGGTGAAGGAGTGAGACTCCAACTCAAAAAAAAAAAGGGGGCTAGGGAAAGAACAGTAACTTAGTGTAGGTGAGTTGGTGCTGGAAACTGACTTCTTATGTTTAATAACAGGCATTATGCTGCAAAAAAAGGTTTTTGTCGTCAATACTACATAGAGAGTCTTGTCTGGATAGATAAATGCATAAATCAGTGACGCAGGTGAGTCTGTGAAGTACAGACATGCCTGTTTTTATTTTGCTTCACTTCATTGTAGTTTGTAGATATTTGTGGTTTTTACAAATTGAAGGTTTGTAGCAACATTGCATTGAGCAAGTCTATTGGTGCCATTTTCTTTTTTTTTTCTTTTTTCTCTTTTTGAGTCAGAGTCTCACTTTGTTGCCCAGGCTGGAATGCAGTGGCATGCACACAGACACCGCAGCCTCAACCTGCAGGGCTCAGACAATCCTTCTGCCTCAGCCTTCCAAGTAGCTGCAACTACAGTCACATGCCACCACGCCTGGCTAGTTTTTTGATTTATTGTAGAGACAAGATTTTTCCAAGTTGCCCAGGCTGGTCTCGAATCCCTGGGCTCAGGCAATCCTCTTGCCTCTGCCTCCCAAAGTGCTGGGACTACAAGCATGAGCCACCACTCCCAGCTTGGTACCATTTTCTCAATAACATGTACTCACTTTGTGTCTTTGTGTTCCATTTTGGTTATTCACACAGTATTTCAAACTTTTCCATTATTATATCTGTTATGGTGATCTCTGATCAGTGATCTTTGATGATACTATTGTAATTGTTTTTCAGCTTCACAAACCATGCCCCAAAATAAGATGGCAAACACTAAGTACGTGTTGTGTGTATCCTGATATCTCCACCAACTGGCCATATCCTCATTTCTCTCCCTCTCGTTGAGCATCCCTATTCCCTGAGTCATGACAATATTGAAATTAGGCCAGTAAATAACCCTACAGTGCCGTTTAAACCTTCAAGTGAAAGGAAGGGTCAAAAGTCTCATTTTAAATCAAAAGCTAGAAATGATGGCGCTTAATGGGGAAGGCACATCAAAAGCCGAGATAGGCCTTTTGTGCCAAGCAGTTAGCCAAGCTGTGAATGCAAAGAAAAAGTTATTGAAGGAAATTAAGAGTGCTGCTCCAGTGAACACATGAATGCTAAGAAAGCAAAATGGCCTTGCTGATAAGGAGAAAGTTCTAATGGTCTGAATAGAAGATCAAACCACCCACAACAATCCCTTAAGTCAAAGCCTAATTCAGAGCAAGGCCCTAGCTCTTTTCAATTCTATGAGGCCTGAGAGAGGTGAGGAAGCTGCAGGAGAAAAGTTGAAAACTAGCACATGAGGTTTAAGGAAAGAAACTATCTCTATAATATAAAAGTGCAGAGTGATGCAGCAGGTGCTGATGGAGAAGCTGCAGCAGTTTATCCATAAGCTCTAGCTAAGTCACTGATGAAGCTGGCTACACTAAACAGCAGATTTTTCATGTAAATAAAACAGCCTTCTGTTGGAAGAAGATGCCATCTAGGACTTTCATAGCTAGAGAAGAGAAGTCAATGCCTGGCCTCAAAGGTCAGTTGACTCTCTTGCTTGGGATTAATGCAGCTGGTGACTTTAAGTTGAAGCCATTGCTCATTTACCATTCTGAAAATTCTAGGGTCCTTAAGAATGATAATAAATCTACTCTTCCAGTGTTCTATACATGGAGCAACAGAGCCTGAATGACAGCATGTCTGTTTACAGCATGGTTTATTGAATATTTTAAGTCTGCTATTGAGAACTACTCAGAAAAAAAAAGATTCCTTTGAAAGTATTACTGCTTGGCCGGGCGCAGTGGCTTACGCTTGTAATCCCAGCGCTTTGGGAGGTAGAGAAGAGAGAATTGCCTGAGTCCAGGGATTCGAGACCAGCCTGGGCAATTTGGCGAGACTCTACAATAAATCAAAAAATTAGCTGGATGTGGTGGCGCTTGCCTTTAGTTTCAGCTACTTGGAAGGCTGAGGTGGAAGGATCACATGAGCCTAGGATACTGAGGCTGCACGGGCCGTGAGTGTACTACTGTACTCCAGCCTGGGCCACAGAGTGAGATTCTGACTCAAAAAAAAAAAAAAGAAAAGAAAAAGAAAATATTACTTCTCATTGACAGTGCATCTGGTCACTCAAGAACTCTAATGGAGATGTACAAGAGGATGAATGTTGTTTTCGTGCCTGCTTACACAGCATTCATTCTGTAGCCTGTGGATCAAGGAGTAATTTTGGCTTCAGCTCTTTTTTTTTTCTTAATTTAATTTTATTTTTGTAGAGATGGGATCTCATTATGTTGCTCAGTCTGGTCTTGAACTCCTGGCCTCAAGGGATCCTCCCACCTCAGCCTTCCAAAGTGCTGGGATTATAGCCATGAACTACCATACCCACTTGGCCTTCAACTCTTATTATTTAACAAGTAAATATGCTTTGTAAGACTATGGCTGGCATAGATAGTGATTCCTCTGGTGGATCTTGGCAAAGTCAATTGAAAACCGTCTTGAAAGGATCTACCATTTTAGATGTCATGAAAAGCATTTGTGAGGAGGTCAAAGTATCAACATGAACAGGAGTTTGGAAGAAGTGAATGTCACCCTCATGGATGACTGAGAGAGTTCGAGACATCATTGGAGGCAGTAACTGCAGATGTGGTGGAAATAGTAAAAGAACTAGAACTAGCCTGAAGATGTGACTTAATTGCTGCAATCTGATGGTAAAACTTGAACAGATGAGGAGTTGCTTCCTGTGGATGAGTGGAGAAAGTAGTCTCTTGAGATGGAATCTACTCCTTGTGAAGATGCTGCAAACATTGTTGAAATGAGAACAAAGAATTTCGAATATTTCTTAAACTTAGTTGATGAAGTGGAGCAATGTTGGAGAGGATTGATTCCAATTTTTAAAGTTCTGCTGTGGGTAAAATGCTATCAAACAGCATCACATACTGCAGAGAAATTCTTTTGTGAAAGGAAGAGTCAATCAATATGGCAAACTTTGTGTTTGTGTTACTTTAAGAAATTGCCACAGCCTTTCCCCCCAATACAACAACCACCACCCTGATCAGTCAGCAGCCATCAACATAAAGGGAAGCCCCTGCTTCAGCAAAAAGATTGTATGACTTGCTGAAGGCTCATATGATTGCTAGCATTTTTTAGCAGTGAATGCTATTGCACACTTAGTGCACTACAGTATAGTATAGACCTAGCTTTTGTATGCACTGGGAAATCAAAACATTTGTATTACTCATTTTATTGCAATATTCATTCTATCTTGGTGGTCTTGAACTGAACTCATAATATCTCTGAGGTATGCTTATATCTTGCCCATTCTTTCTTTGTGTGCTGGCTTTGAGAGTTACCTCAGATTTCCCTTGCTATTACTTTATCCATTTCTATAAAGGTGTTAATCATATGCTGTGCTCTGTGAAATAATTTTTCTTAAGCCTTTAACCCACTGCCTTAGATGACCTAACAGAATATAAAAACCTCTTTAATTCTGGGTGATTTGCTATGACTGCTTATGTAATGCATGTCCAAGATACTTCCTGACTTAACATGCTTCCTATTGAAGAAATAATAGTTATTTGGTTTTTTAAAACATTTTGTATGGACTATTTTTTTTTTACGTTGTCACACTGCTGTAATAAGCTGAGTGCTTATGAAAATATGCTGTACTAAATAAACATTACTGATAAGACTCCAGAAGAGTTTTTGCAGTTCCCTAACTGCCTACTTGCTGCCTAGGAATGACTCAGACCCTGTCCAGAATGGAGTCTACTATTATTCATTTGAATATAATTCTCCTTCTAATAGTTTACTTAATGCTGCTCTCCAGAACAAAGTCCATTTGACTTGTTTAGAGAAATGGAACTGTAACCACTTAATGTGTCTTTATGGACTACCTTCTAAAATGTCTGAACTTTTGGGTAGGTATGGGTAATTTAGAAGTAACTGGCCACAGGAGGGAAAGTATGTTAATTTATCCATTTTTTAAAAGTATACACATGTTCTGCCTTGTAATCTAAGAGAATAGTTTAGTTGGTTTGCAAATATATGTTCCATTCAGCAGAAAGAGAAAGCAGATTTCATTCATCTAAACACTTCAAGGAGAGCCTAGAAAATTGGCATGACCTATGTATGGTTTAGGAAAGCAGATTTCATTCATCTAAATGAAAGTTTAGGACAGCAGATTTCATTCATCCAAATACTTCAAGGAGAGCCTAGAAAATTGGCATGACCTATGGTCAGAGATGAAAAAGGAAGAAAATAGCTTAGGAGAGACAGAATGTTTTCAGAAACCAAATTCTGATGACATGCTTATTCATTATCTCAACAGGAGAGAAAACAGAGGGACCTTGTTTGTCACATGGCTCTATGTGTGACCCTGGCTTATTTTATCAATGCCATAAAGACATGGAAGACTTACTTAACTAATTTACAGACAGCACAAGGCTGGCAGAGATAACAAATAGAGGATGAAAAAATTCTCTTCAGGCTGAATATTGTGTCAAAACTAAGAAGATGAAACTTAATTATGATGAAAGTAAAGCTTTATACCGAGATTCATTTGTGTATAGGACTTGGTCTCTTGTGTGCTTGATCTAAAGGTTTTAGTTGTCTGCACATTCACCAAGTCATAAGTGTGATGTGGCTGCCAAAGAGGAATGTGATCTTTTGAAGCAGTTTAGAGCTCTGGATAAGGAAGGTAATAAATAGTCCTGTTCCTCTCTACAGAAGCATACTATGTATGTTCCATGAAAGAGTGATAATCATGGATAATGGTTTGTATATTGTGTTATTAGGGATGGCCGTATTTCATTTCTAGGGATGGACAAGTTTCTTTAGTCTCTTTGTTTCGGTTTAGCCCTGGAATGAAGAGACTACTGAGAGACATGATAGTTATCTTACTTTATTTGAAAGACTGTTTGATGAAAGGCCAGAGTGAATTGTACTGATAGCATAGGATAAAAGTTACAGGAAGGTAGATTTTGGCTTAATTATGAGCTTTAAGAATGGAACTTGGCTGAGAAGAAATGTTCAGGTGGGCTTACGTAGCTAGCTATTCCATCTATAACATTGATGGAATTTTCTATAGGCTAAACAGTTGAACTAGAGTTTTTGTTGTTGTATGTTTGTTTTAAAACTTTATGAGTCATTTCTTAGTCATAGATAGCATATGAAAAAAAGAAAAAAATTAAAACTTTATTAGTCTGTCAAATGGTATTACAAGAATATGTATAACCAAAGGTTTCTGGGTACCTAGAGATGCTCTAATTACTAATCCAGTACTGACAGTGAAAAGTTCTAGAGCTTCTAGATTTTGTTACCACTTTATTTTATTTTTTATTTTTGAGACAAGGTTTCACTCTGTCGCCCAGGCTGGAATGCAGTGGCATAGTCATGGTTTACCACAGCCTTGAACTCTTGAGTTCAAGTGATCCTCCTGCCTCAGCCTCCCGAGTAGCAGGGACTACAGGTGCAGGCTAATTTTTCTGTGAGACGGGGTCTTACTATGTTGCCCAGGCTGGTCTCAAATTCCTGGCCTCAAGCTATCCTCCTGCCTTGGCATCTGAAAGTGCTGGGATTACAGGCATGAGCCACTGTACTTACACTGTTAACACTTAAAAAAAAAAAAGAATTTAAGAATTACAGGCTCTGAAGGCTTTGTAGATGTCCAGCAATTATCTAAGGAAGGTCAAATTGTGGTTTGAACAGAAGGAATCTACTCTGCTTAAGTCAGTTCCTTTTTCAGAATGATGTTCCCAAACAGACATCTAAGCCCATGGGTCAGAGTTGAGAACATGTCTTCTAGTCTCCATGGGGATGAGGGAAATGTTTGGAATGTCTGAGAATTTAAATGTTGTGAGAACTTGTTTTTACAGAATGGTCAGTTAGGAAAGCCTTTCCTTAATTCCAAATGTTGAAAAATAAATTTTTTTGTTTTGTTTTTCTGTACATTGAAGTTAAAAATTCTTAATTTTTGACTAAAAACAAAGAAAAAAAATCAAACCTATTTTAGTTGACAAAACTTTTCCACAGTTGTTGCAATAATGGAAAAATTTTTATGAAGAGCATAATTGTACTTTATCTCCCATAAGAATTCTATAAACAAAGTTATAGAAGGCATAATGTCAGAATTTGCTTTGTTCTCTCTAGCAAGAAGCATGTAGCATGTAGCAATTACAGATAACTTTTTTTTTTTTTTTTTGAGACAGGGTCTCTCACTCTGTCACCCAGGCTAGAGTACAATGGTATAATCACAGCTCACTACGGGCTCAAACTCCTGAGCTCAAGTAGTCCTTCTATCTCAGCCTCTATAGTAGCTAGGACTACAAGCGTGTTCCACCATTTCTGACTACTATTTTGTTTTTATCTTTGTAGAGATAGGGTCTCGCTGTGTTGCCCAGGCTGGTCTCAAACTCTTGAGCTCAAACGATCTTCTCACCTTGACCTCTAAAAGTGCTGAGTTTACAGATATGAACCACCACGCCCAACCTCTGAGAACTTTTGTTGGGTACTTGTGCTAGACCTGTAAGTCACAGGGGTTTGAAAGACAAAGTTCCTTTTCCCAAGGAGCTTACGTTCTTGTTGAAGAGGCTACTTGTACACATTTAAAGGTAACTAATAAGATCAGGCAGTGGTTTAAGTAAAGAATGAGTACCTCCTTCAGTAGGCGTTGTATTGGAGTTAACAGAGGAGACGCATTTTCTTGGCTGATTAATGAAGGATTCACTAAGGTGGGCCTTGAGCTGGACCTTGAGGAATAGATGAGGTGGGTGGGGTTGGAAGGATGGAGAACTGGCTAGTAGTTAAGTTGATGGAGAAGGCATTTAAGACATCAAAGCCCGACATTCTGCCCAGATCAACCAAGAGTATAAAGATAATGTTTGGAAATATAAATTCTTCATGATAAAGCATGTAATGACAGAGATACAATGTAAGAATACTTACTAGTATTCAGAAATGTTAGGCAGTTGTTAGCTAAGAGACTTCATTTGGAGGAAAAGATTAAAATGAAGGCAAAACTTGTTTTGTTTTACCATTTCTAGTTGACTGTCCCTTATGTGAAATGCTTGGGACCAGAAGTGTTTCACATTTCAGATTTCTTTGGATTTTCTACTATCTGTATTATTCCCTTTTAGCATCCCAAATCTGAAAATCTGAAATACAAAATTTTACAATGAGCATCTCCTTTGAGTGTCTTGTTGGCACTCAGAAAGTTTCAGATTTTGGGGTATTTCATATATCTCATTTGCTGTGATATGAAATCAAGCAAATTAGTAAAGGCGAATTAACCTTATATTTAGTTTAGTAGAATGAACATTGAACTCTAGGAGTTAGGATACCTAGTTCTGTTCCTGACGTTAATATTAACCGGTTATTCAACAATCTTGGACAAGTCGGTTTACTTTCATATGACTCATGTTTTCTCATCTGTAAAATGAGGGACTTATACTGGAAGATGCCTTGGTCACTCTCAAGTTTGTCCTGTTCTTGAAAAGAGCTAGTTCCTTGACTTCAACAATTAGGTAAAACAGAAAGATTTTTTGTTTGGTCTGTAGCATTGAATATGCAAGACTTTTTTTTTTTCATTTTTGAAGAAAAGAACCTTGGGTATAGCACAACGGTAGATATTATCTGTCTGCTAGTTGTAGTTGTTGCCAGGTATGTGGAGAAAAGTTACTGGTCTATGAGTGCCTAGAAAAATTGGAATTGAAATACTGGAAGGATTTTTTTTATTTGAAGGCAGCAGCAAGCTCTTTGTGTAATGAATGTTGCAAAGCACACTTGATTTTTTTTTTCCAAGTTAAATATACCAAGTAATGTCCCAGATCCTGTGGAATGGTTTTTTAATAGGTTTTAGGAAAATATTTTAAATTTTACAATTAGAAAACTACCCCTAAATATGGAATCACAGTAAGGACATTACTCATACTAGATAAGCAGACAAACAAATTTCATGAAAATGTGCTAAAATTCCACCACTCTCCCTTGTTAACATTTTGTTCTGTATGCCACATGATTTTTTCCTATGTAAATTTAATATTTAACCAAATTGAGATTATAGATCCTGCTTTGTAACCTATATTACTGAACTGTATATTATTAATGCCTTTACATATTAGTAGGTTAACATCTTCAGCATCATTTTTTTAAACTTTTTATTTTAACTCATTTTAGACTTACATAAAAGTTGCAAAAATTATAGCACAGAGTTCTCTTACATCTTCTTCCTGTTTCCTATAATGTTTACATCTTACATAACTGTGGTATAATTACCAAGGACAGGAAATTAATATTAATACTAACTAAAGTATAGACCTTATTTGATTTTCAACAGTTTTTCCATGAATGTCCACTTTTTGTTCCAATATCACACCCAGTATCCCACATTTCATTTAGTTACCTTTCTTGTTTCTTCCAGTCTCTAACAGTGTCTTGATCTCTTCTTACTTTTCATGACTATGATACTTTAAGAGTACTGAACAGTTATTGGATGGGATGTTCCACAGTTTGGATTTGAATTTTTTTTTTTTTGAGTCAGAGTCTCATTCTGTTACCCAGACTGGAGTATAGCAGCACAGTCACGGTTACTGCAGCCTCGACCTGCTGGGTTCAGGTAATCCTTTTACCTCAGCCTTCCAAGTAGCTGGAACCACAGTTGTGCACCATTACGTGCAGCTAATTTTTTTTATTTATTGTAGAGACCAGGTCTTGCCAAGTTGCCCGGGCTGGTCTCGAACCCTTGGGCTCAGGCAGTCCTCTCGCCTCTGCCTCCCAAACTGCTGAAATGACAGACATGAACCATCATGTCCAGCCTGAATATTTTTCTTATGATTGGAATGAGATTATACATTTTTGGCAAGAATAACAAAAATCAGCCCAATATGGTGATGTGCACCTGTAAGTCCAGCTAGTCCCAGCTACTCAGGAGGCTGAGACGGGATGATCACTTGAGCCCAGGACTTAGAGACCAATCTGAGAAACATAGTGAGACACCCATCACTGTAAAAAAATAAAAGAATAATTTTAAAAAATATTTTTAGTTTTTTCAGTGTATCATGCCAGGAGATTCTTGATATCAATGTTTCTTCTTACTGGTGATACTTAGTCATTTGGTTAAATTGATATCTGCAGAGTTTCTCTAAAGTTAGTCTTTCTCTTTGTAGTTAATAAGTATCTTTAGAAGCCGGGCTCGGTGGCTCAGCCTGTGCTCGGTGGCTCAGCCTGTAATCCCGCGCCTTGGGAGGCTGAGGTGAGTGGATTACCTGAGCCCGTGGGTTCGTGACCCGCCTGGGCAACTTGGCGAGACCTCATCTCTATAATAAATCAAAAAATTAGCCGGGCGTGGTAGCGCACACCTGTAGTTCCAGCTACTCGGAAGGCTGAGGTGGAAGGATCGCCGGAGCCCAGCAGGTTGAGGCTGCGGTGGCCGGGAGCGGCCACTGCACTCCAGTCTGGGCGATGGAGTGAGACTCTAACTCAAAAAAAAAAAAAAAAAAAGTGTCTTTAGGGAGATAATTTGAGACTCTTCCCATCACTTTTAAATGGATATAGTATCTCATGTTGATTTTTTTTTTTAATTAAAAAAAATTTTTTTTTGTAGAGTCGAGGTTTCACTGTGTTGCCCAGGGTGGTCTCAAACTCTTGGGCTCAAGCAATCCTCTTGCCTCGGTCTCCCAAAGTGCTGGGATTAAAGGCGTGATCTACTGTGCCTGGCCTCATGTCAATTTTTTAAGTTGTTTTTCTTAATTGCAAAAGTATTGTCTAACAAAGTCAAACAGTGTAACATTGTTGAAAGTGAAATGTGAAAATACTCAGTCCCTCTCCTCAGTCCCTTTTCTCCATGTCACCATTGTTAACAGTTTGTTTTTTCTTCTTCTGGATCTGCAGTCTTTGTTTAGGAAAGCATACACATAGATGTACATGCACATACTTGTATGTTGAATCAGAAAACTCAAATGTGTAGAAAATTTTGAAGTATATGCAATTTTAAAATTTTTATAAAAATGAAATTATAAAACACTTTTCTTCTCCTCCACTTAACAGTATTTTGACATTCTGACTGCATAGTATGGTATGGTTTGCCATAATGGATGTACCTTTATTAATTGATAGACGTTTAGGAGTACTTTTTCTCTTCAGTTACAAGTGTGTTATAGTGAGCATCCTAGTATATATATCTTTACACACTTAAGTAATTTTGGCTAAATGATGCATTCTATAATTTCTTAAACTATTCCTCTATTGATGGACATTCAGGTTTTTAGTTTTTGCTGTTATGGATAACTTTGTACATAAAATGTATAGGGTTGAAAAAGTTTTAAAATGATTTATAATAGATAATACATATATAGTAAAAAATTAAAATAGTGAAAAAAGGCTACACAGTGAAAACTAAGGCCTTCCCATGGTTCTTTCCACTGTCAACAATTTATTTTGACTCCTGTCAGAGATTTTTCTATTGAAATACAAACATATACAGATTTATCTCGTCCTCTTTCTCTTCCCTTTCCTTCTTTCTCTTCTCCCTCTGTAAATGATAGCATATTATACTGACTGTTCAGCATCCTTTGCTCTTTATTTAACAGTATAACCTGAATGTTCCATGTCAGGACATAGAGATTAGCATCCTCTTCCTTTGTATTATGGCTGTGTTGGATTTAAAGCCCTTGATTTATTCAACTCTTGTTTTGGGTCTTTAGGTTGTTTCCAGTCTTTTTTTTTTTTTTTTGAGTTAAAGTTTCACTCTGTTGCCCAGACTAGAGTGCAGTGGCATGTGCAGTGGCATGCTCCTGGCCACCGCAGCCTCAAACTGCTGGGCTCCGGTGATCCTTCCACCTCAGCCTTCCAAGTAGCTGGAACTACAGGCGTGCGCTACCACGCCCGGCTAATTTTTGATTTACTGTAGAGACGAGGTCTTGCCAAGTTGCTCGGGTGGGTCTCAAACCTGCGGGCTCAGGCAATCCACTCGCCTTGGCCTCCCAAAGTGCTGGGATAGGTTGAGCCCAGTCGTTTCCAGTCTTTTATTATTATAAATAATGCTACAAATAAAATACTTTCTTTATACATATTTGAGTTTATCTGAGCAATAAATTCCTGGAAGTTGGGATTTCTGGGTCAAAGGATACATAAATTAAAACTTTTAATAACTGCCTTCAAATTACCCTTCAAAGAAAATGGGCTGGTTTAATTCCCTACAGTAACACCTAACTTTAACATATTTTTTCCATAAAATTTTATTGAATTGAATTTGTTTGTGATTGGAATATTGAGGTTCATGGGAGCAAACTCAGAAAGTCTTATATATAAAATCAAGTATCTCCTTAGTGACCTAGTATGGAACCTTACTTAACATCTTAATTCTAATTATATTGACAGCTTATAAAACTCCTTCAATAAGTTTGTGTATTTTTTTTTTTAAGAGATAAGGTCTCTCTATGTGTTGTCCGGGGTGGGATGTAGTAGCTATTCATAAGTGCACACTACAACCTTGAACTCCTGGGCTCAGGTGGTCCTCCCACCTCAACCTCCAAGTAGCTGAGACTACAGGTATGGCAGTGCTCTGGCCTAGTTAGCATTTGATATTGCCAGTTTTCTTTTTGTTTTGTTTTGCTTCGTTTTGAGACTGGGTCTTGCTCTTGTTACAGCCTGACTGGATTCTTATGCCTGCTACCCAGAAAAGACAGCTGTTACAGTAGAAAAAGAGTTCAGTAATTACAAAGCAAGTGGTTCACACCTGTAATCCCAGCACTTTGAGAGGCCAAGGTTGGAAGATTGTTTGAGCCCAGGAATTCGAAACCTGCCCAGGCAACATGATGAGACCTTGTCTCCACAAAAAAAATTGAAAAAATTAGCTGGGCATGGCGACACATGCCTACTACTACCTACTACTCCTAGCTACTCAGGAGACTGAGGTAGAAGGATTGCCTGAACCCAGAAGGTTAAGGCTACAGGGAGCTGTGATTGTGCCACTGCATTCTAGGTGACAGAGGGAGATCTGGACTCAAAAAATCATCATCATCATCATTACAAAGCAGCTTATTAGAGAGGAGAATGGGAGATATTTCTCAAATCTACCTTCCCAGGAATTTTAGGCTAAGGTTTTAAAAGGATAATTTGGCAGACTGGAGGTTAGGGTATTGACACTGCTGATTGGTTGGGGATGAAGCCATTGAAACTACTATCTAGGTGCCAGAGCGAGTTTCTGGAAAGGTGTCATGGGTCCAGTAGAGTCAGTGTGTGTCCTTGGTATGTGTCCTGAGTCCAGGTGGGGTCATGGGTCCATTAGAGTACAGTGGCAGCTTCACTCCTCTCCAGGGGTCAGGGCACAAAGATAATCAGTTGCTCTCTATTGAAGTGACTATGGGCAGTCAATCAGTCATTCAAGGAGAAAAGCAAATTTAGAAACAACAAGTTTGTTGATTTCTAACCATAGCTGCAATTTTGTGGAGTTTGGGTTTCTTCCACAGCTTTTACCCTGTGGTCCTGTGTTAATTTTATATAGGTATTTTCGCTCTGTTGCCCAGGATGGAGTACAGTGGCATGATCATAGCACAGCCCGGATCGCCTGGGCTCAAGCCATCCTCCTGTGTTGGCCTCCCAAAGTACTGGGATTACAAGTGTGAGTCACTGTGCGCAGCCTGATGTTGCCAGTTTTTTATTTTAGCCACTCTAATACGCTGCATAGAAGTATCTCATTGTCATTTTAATTTGCGTTTCCCTTATGACTGAAGATGCTGAGCATGTTTTCCCTTGCAAATAAGCCATCTGTAACAGTTTTTTTTTGAAGAGCAGAAGATTTTACTTTTGACAAGGTCCAATTTGTCTTTTTTTTTTTTAACTTTATGGTTAAATTTTATGGTTTGTGCTTTTTGTGTTCACAGAACTCTGGCTTGTATTTGTTTTGATCTCTTGTTAAACACTATGGTTCCCTAAAACAAACAGTATGGGGAAATGCTTTGTCTGTACAACTTGTGCCTGGTAATAGAATCACCTTTACACAGTAAAAATTGGCCATTCCAGAAGGGAAGGGTAATTCTCATCTACTATACATACTCTTCTTTTTTTCCCCAGGCATCTGCGTTATGTGGACAATTACTTATTTCCAAGGTTAATTTTTTAATCACCCATTTTCCTTTTGTATTGGTGAAGGAAAGATCTACTGTAAATCACTTTGAAAGTACAGAATTATGCCATCACTTGTGCCCCTAGATCATTAAGACAAAGCTTGTAAGAAAGTCTAATTTTCATCTTGTTCTCTTTCAGTGGTGGGATCAGCAAGTTGACTTTTATACTGCTTTCTTGCATCATTTGGCACAATTGGTGCCAGAAATTTATTCTGCTGAAATGGACCCAGACTTGGAAAAGCAGGAGGAAAGTGTACAAATGTCAATATTCATGCCACTGGAATGGTACTTATTTGGAGAAGATCCGGATATTTGCTTAGAGAAATTGAAGCACAGTGGAGCATTTCAGCTCTGTGGGAAGGTTTTCAAAAGTGGAGAGACAACATATTCTTGTAGGTAAGAATTAGAAATTTGCAGGGTTGGTTATAATTTACAATCCTGGTATTTTGTACTTATTTTATAATGTACCTTTCATGTTTTATTACTACTTATAATTAAAGTACATTTAGTTCTAGTTAATTAACTTCCTTTTATTATACACCTACAGTCTGTTTTTGCTAGTATAGCTTGTTTTTGAATATATGACTTCTAGTTAAACAGTTCTCTCACTTTTTCTTCCTGTTCTATAAAAGTGTATTACTGATAGGCTTTTTACTTTGTTTATAGTGTAGTCAGTATACTCTTATTGAAAGAAAACCCTTAGAGCCAGGTGTATTTCAGAATTCTGACTACTTTCCCAGCAGAGTCAGAGCAGGACCCTGAAATGAAGCACAGCATTTCTGTAAGAAACCTATGAATATTCACAACACTTAGTATAATTAAAGTCTATAGTCTCATGTCATGTGAGCTCATTTTTGTCACCAAGTGAGATTTGGTGCCATACCTACAAAAAAAACCAACAACTTCTAGTTTCAAGCCTTTTTGGATTTCAGAATTGCAGGTAAGGGATTTTGGACCTATAAGAACAGTTGAAATTTAGTTGAATAGGAGAGACCAGTGGTAGGGAAACCGGAAACAGCTTTTTAGGTTTTTTGTTCTTTGTAAGGTCATTTGCCTTAAATATGGCAACACAGAGAACTTTACTACTCCCTACCCCTGCCTGAAATGTTTTGACTTTTAAATCTTAGTAGTACTTTTAGTTTTTCTCCTTTAGTAGAGGTAATTTAGGTTAGGAATATGAAATTTTAGACTTTATAAGTACAGATAATTATTCTTGCTTCATTATAATTCTAGGCATGACTGGTTTATGAATAGTTCACAGTTGTTTAAAACATACTTTCTTTTTCATGTTCTTTTCTCAGGAAAAAAATAAGCTTTTGCATTTTGTGTACTATTTTGCTATAGAGCATTGTAAGGTTCATTTATCTTATTATACATTTTTAGCTAAAACTCAGTCAGTTTCAACTGAAGCATAGTAGACATTTGTAGATCTCATGTCTCCAAAAGTTTCATCGAGACATTTTTCGTTGTTACAACTGGGAATTTGTACTGGCATATAGTGGGTAGAGGCCAAGGTTCCTGCTAAACATCTTATAATGCACAGGACAGTCTAGTCTACCCCCAACAAGTAATTATCTGGTCCAAAATGTGAGTAGTTCTGTGGGTAAGAATTCCTGTTCCTAAATAGGTCAATAGATCGCATATATTTTACAGCATATTACTAGGCAGTCTTTATTTCCTGTTAGCCTTTTCAAATTTATTTTAAAACTTTCCAATTTCATTTCTTCAACTCTTTTAAATAAAATATTGAAGAAAATTAATCCTTCACTTTACACTAATTTATACTGTTTTTAATATTTCCCTGAAAGTGTTAAATAAAATCATACATTTTAAAAGTTGTCATTAGCAGGCCAACCATGGTGACTTGTGCCTGTAATCCAAGTACTTTGAGAGGTGAAGGCGGGAAGATTGCTTGAGAGCAGGAATTCGAGACCAGCCTGGGCAACATGGCGAGACCTTATCTCTACTAAAAATAAAAATATTAGCTGGGCATGGTGGTGCACGCTTATAGTCCCAGCTACTTGGGAAGTTGAGGCAGAAAGATAATCTGAGTCCAGGAGGTTGAGGCTATAGTAAGCTTTGATCATGCCATTGCACTCCAGCCTAGATGATAGAGTGAGATGTCGACTCAAAAAAAAAAAAAAAGTTATTAGGGGAGAGATTAAGAAGAATTGAATTTTTTAAAACATTTATTCAGTAAATATTGAGTACCCATTGTGCCAGGCACTGTTCTAGGTATTAGGGACATATCAATATACAAAATAAATAAAAATCTTTGCTCTTATGGTGCTCGCATTCTAATGAATTTTGTCTTTATCAATGAGTAATCAATGTTTGTAAAATGCATTTATTAATGTAATAGAATGAAATGATGGTAGATAATGGAAAAAACTGATCATTTTTCACACAACATAATTTTGAATTGTGATTTGACAGTTTGAAGCCAGGTAAAAACTTAGTTATGAAGATGATTTAATAAATGAAACCACTCATCCTAATTTACACACTCAAATATGGCTAAAATGAGGCTGAAATTATACTAGCAGTATTATCTTTGTTCAAAACGTTTTTGGAATTTAGTTTTTGAAGCATTTTTATATTCAGTTTTTACACCCTGAAGGAAACTCAATCACATTATTTATACCTTAAGCATCAGGGAGAGTCATCTAAATTTTGGAATCTAATTTTTTATCTTTTTTCAGGGACTGTGCAATTGATCCAACATGTGTACTCTGTATGGACTGCTTCCAGAATAGTGTTCATAAAAATCACCGTTACAAGGTATGAAAATAGATCCATAAAAACTCTGAATTAGCAGGAATCTGATGGCCATCTAGTCCAAATTCTTGACCAGTACTTTAATTCCTCCTATAATAGCTCTGGTAGGTTGACTTTTAGCCTCTAGTTAAACATATGATGTGATAGGACATCTACCTCAAGAGGTCTGTCCCTTAAATTTTTTTTGGTGAGATATATAATTTTTCTACAGAAGATTGTATGAAACATATGAACAGTTTAAAGAATCACTGTAAAGCAAAACACCTGTGTGACTACTACCTCAGGTCAAGACATAAGACATTACTAGATCTTAGAGTCTTCTCATTTGTCCCTTCTCACTCACAGTCTCCTTCCTTGAGAGAAACTGACCTCTGTGTTTTGTGATAGTGGTTTCCTTATTTTGTGATAAATGTTTTTATTTTCCCCATTTGGCTTTTCACCCAAATCATATTGAATAGTTTGATCTGTTTTTTGAATTTTATATAGATGTTATCATACTGTATATATGATCTTATAGTGTTCAATAAATGATATTGTTTTTATATTCATTGTATTGTATATGAATATGTAGATTGTTTCCAATTTTGGACTATTATGAACAATTCTGTTATGAACATTTTTGTTCATGTATTTTGGTATACATATATGCAGGAGTTTCTCTAAGATATATATCTGGAATCGAATTGTGAGTTCTAGGGTATATGATCTTCAATCACAGTTGATAATATCACATTGTTTTCTTTTTTTTTTTTGAGTTGGAGTCTTACTCTGTCACCCATGCTGGAGTGCAATGGCATGCTTACGGTTACTGTAGCCTCGACCTGCTGGGTTCAGGCAATCCTTCTGCTTCAGCCTTCCAAGTAACTGGAACTACAGGCATGCATCACCATGTCCAGCTAATTGTTTGATTTATTGTAGAGTTGAGATATTGCCGTGTTGCCCAGGCTGGTCTTGAACCCATGGGCTCAGGCAATTCTTTTGCCTCCGCCTCCCAAAGTGCTAGGGTTACAGGCGTGAGCCACTATGCCTGGCCAGACTGTTTTCTTAATTGATTATGCCAGTTTATAGTCTCTCCAGCTGTATATAAGAGTTCCCATGGCTCCACATTCTTGCAAGATTTGGTGTAGTCAGTCTTTTTAATTTTAGCCAGTCTGGTGGGTCTATAATGAACACATTGTAATCTTAATTATGTTTTCCTAATTACTTTTTTAGGGATGGGAGGGCTGGAGTCTCACTCTGTTACCCAAACTGGACTGCAGTGGCACACTCAGAGCCACCGCAGCCTCAACCTGCTGGGCTCAGGTGATCCTATCTTTTCAGCCTTCCAAGTAGCTGGAACCACAGGCACACACCACCATGCCCTGCTAGTTTTTTCGATTTATTGTAGAAACAGGGTCTCGCCAAGTTGCCCAGCCTGCTTTCGAACCCCTGGGCTCAGGCAGTCCTCTTGCCTCTGCCTCCCAAAGTGCTGGGATTACAGGCATAAGCCACCATGCCCAGCCTGTTTTAATTTCTTTTGTTATTTTTGTTCTATTGAGTGCCTCCCTATTAATAATTATATTTATAGAGTCCTAATCCCCATTTTTGGTAACCTTTTATTTAGTCTGTTCATTTTGTGAGGTTTTGTTTGGTTTTGGTTTTTTTAGAGACAGGATCTCTGTTGTCCAGGGCAGGGTGCATGCCTGGCTTATTTATTTATTATATATTTGTAAAGACGGGGTCTTGTTATGTTGTACAGTCTATTCTTGAACTCCTGACCTCAAGCAATATTCCTGTCTCAGCCTCCCAAAGTGCTGAGATTATATCTGGCTCACTATTTTATATGGTCTGAAAGCTGAGAATAGTTTTGTTTTCAGATAGTAGAAAAAAAAAAAGAATACTTTATGATACATGCAAATTATATGAAATTAAAATTCCAGTGCCTGTAAATAAAGTTTTATTGTAACATAGCCATGCCCTTTCATTTCTGTATTGTCTGTGACTGCTTCTGACTAAAACACTAGAATTGAGTGATATGAAGAGAATGTGTGACCATTAAAACCTAGAATATTTATAGTTTAGTCCTTTATAGAGAAAGTTTGCTGCTCCTTGCTTGGGTAGACATCCCAGAAGAGGCATATGTGTACAGTGTTCCCTAAGTTCTGACATGTTCAAAATTGTGTCTTTATAGCTTGACTGGAAATAATATCCTTAGTTTGCATTTTCTTTCCTTAAAAATGCTGCTCTACAGTTGTCTTGTTTTATATGTTGTTATTGAGAAGTCTAATATCAGTCTAATTTTCTTGCCATTATGATAGCTTATCCTTTGCCTGAAGGCCCTCAGGATTTTTATCTTTAAAGTCTAATTGTTTTTCTAGGATATATTTTGGAGTTAATCACACTGAGTGCATTTTTTTCTCTATTATTCATGGACTCCTGGGCCCTTCCAGTTTGTAGATTCAGGTCTTTATTTCCAGGAACTTTTTTTTTAGTTTATAGCTTTAAATAGTAGTTCTATTCCATTGTTTTGATTTCCTTCTTTAATTACTCCAGTTACACTTGTGTTGGCTTTCTTATGCCTATCCTCCATTTCAGCCACCTTTTCTCTGACCCTATGTCTTTACTTCATCTCATTTTTATTCTCCTGTTTTCCAGTTTTGCTTCAGTGTTATTTATTAACTTTTCATTTGAGTCTGTATCTTAGACACCTTGTAATTTAGAATTCATTTCTGGTAGGATTGTCTCATTTTGTCTCATTTATTACTGTTTTTTGCCCATTTCTGTTCTTAATTTTTGTATTTCTGATTAAAGGTGTTTTAATCTGATTATAAGTTTTATGTTCCCAAATGCTTGTTTAGGCTATGTAATTCAGTTTGGAGCATTGTATTACCATTTTCCTCAGCCTTGTGACTGGGTTTTGGTTCTTATTTGACTTTTTCCTTTTAAAAAAAAAACAAAAAAAACAGTGTATGAAGGTGGGCTGCTTTCTTCTATTCTTTTCATGGACAGGGTCATAAGTGCTCTCTTCTGTCAGTTCTGCCCTTTTTGGTGTAATATCTTTTATAGATGATAATGGTGGTAGTGGTGGTGGTGATGTGAGGGTAGGGTTTGACATGTCTTGTTTCTTTCTCATTTCTGTAGCAGCCTTAATATTCCCTTCTTATTTACCTTTTTTCTTCATTGCTGCATTTTTAGGGATTACCATCTTTTTTTTTTTTTTTTTTTTGATTTGGAGTCTCACTCTGTCGCCCAGACTGGAGTGCAATGGCGGCTCCCGGCCACCACAGCCTCGACCTGCTGGGCTCTGGCGATCCTTCCGCCTCAGCCTTCCAAGTAGCTGGAACTACAGGCGCGCGCTACCACACATGGCTAATTTTTTGGTTTATTGTAGAGATGAGGTCTCGCCAAGTTGCCCAGGTGGGTCTCGAACCCGCGGGCTCAGGCAGTCCACTCACCTCAGCCTCCCAAAGTGCGGGATTACAGGCTGAGCCACCGAACCTGGCTGGATTACCACCTTTTTTAAATGTGTGTGATTTTCCTATAAAAGCAGTGTTTCTTTGAGGTTGCTACATCGGGTCCTACTCAGTTTCTTTGTGAATCAAATCCCAACCTGTGCTCACTTTTTTTCCCTTAGCATCAGGCTTTCTCTTTTTGGGGGTGATTTTATTTGTGTTTTGTCTAAGCCTTCTGTAGTTCACCGCTCTTTTTCATGGAATAACTTAAGCTCCCCTCTCTTGCTGTCTGCACCCACAGGCTTTGAGTTCTCTTTGGAAGTTATATGAAGGTTATGATATTTATTTTTTGTCTCCTGGCAATGCTGAAAGTGTGGATCTTGTGTGGTTTTAGTGCTCTATTTATTTATTGTATGTTTTGGAGGAAGTTTTGGGGGAGATTCAAAATTAGGTTGTTGTCGTCATTCTCTACCTGAGTTACATATTTTATTTTATTTCTTTTTTTGTGTTAGAGGCTTAATCCAGTGCCCAGACTGGAGTGCATGACACACTCATGGCCACCCCAGCATCAACCTGCTGGGCTCTGGTGATCCTTCTGCCTCAGACTTCCCAAGTAGCCAGAACTATAGGCGTGCTAGCACGCCTGACTAATTTTTTTTTTAAATTTATTGTAGAGATGAGGTCTTGCCAAGTTGCCTGGGCTGGTCTCAAACCCACGGGCTCAAGCAGTCCACTTGCCTCGGTCTCCCAAAGTGCTGGAATTAAAGGCTGAACCACTGAGCCCAGCTGAGTTATTTTTTTTAGATAATTTTTTAAAAGAACATTGAAGATAAAGTTTTTAAATAAGTTTTAGTTGCTACGAGACATCAGTGTAAGTGAAAACTTTGTACATTTCTTAAGTACTATATAAGTATCAATGCTTTTTTTGTTTGTTTAATAAAAACATCCCATTACTCATTCTAGGTGTGGTAGAGTTTTTTTTTTGCACACCTTGCAATCTATTCTTCTTCATTAGTTGAAAATTTAAACAACTGTTATTTATTTATTTATTTTTTATTTTTTATTTTTTGAGTCAGAGTCTCACTCTGTTGCCCATACTGGAGTGCAGTGGCATGCTTATGGCCACCACAGTCTCGACCTGCTGGGCTCAGGTGATCCTTCTACCTCAGCTTTCCAAGTAGCTGGAATTACAGGCATGTGCTACCATGCCTGGCTTATTTTTTGATTTATTGTAGAGACGAGGTCTCACTAAATTGCCTAGGGCCGCTGGTCTCAAACCTTGAGCTCAGGCAATCCTCTCGCCTCTACCTCCCAAAGTGCTGGGATTACAGGCTTGAGCCACCGCGCCTGGCCACAGCCATTATTTTAAAATTGGAGTTATATTTCAAAAGCTTATTAATTTTGAAGATTCGTTTTTGTTATGATGAAGTATTTGGGATTTGGGTTTTTTTGCTTATTAATTTGTTTTTTAGGTAACTAATCAAATGGTTTTTGTTACATTCAGTTTCTATTACATTAAAGGCAATTAAGGTTGAAGTATTGGTGTGCCTTTATTTTTTAAATCTTTACAAATCTTTCATGTTTTGTAATATATTTTGAAATCAAGACAAACTCATTTTTCGTTTATCAGATGCATACTTCTACTGGAGGAGGGTTTTGTGACTGTGGAGACACAGAGGCATGGAAAACTGGCCCTTTTTGTATGAATCATGAACCTGGAAGGGCAGGTACTATAAAAGAGGTAAGAGTATTATTTTTTTAATTGCTAACTATTTCAAGTTTACTGAAGTTTGATAAGAATAAATGTTAGGTGTATGGATTAAACTGAGTTTCATTTATAACCCTGATATTTTTGTTCTCATATTTAAATGTAAGGAGATTTTTCCCATTCCAGAGAAGTTAAGGATTTGTTAACTTCTCTAAAGAGGCTGGGTTCAGTGGCTCAGCCTGTAATCTCAGCACTTTGGGAGGCCAAGGTGAGTGGATTGCCTGAGCCCATGGGTTCGAGACCCGCCCAGGCAACTTGGTGAGACCTCGTCTTTACAATAAATCAAAAATTAGCCGGGCATGGTAGTGTGCGCCTATAGTTTTGGCTACTTGGAAGGCTGAGGTGGAAGGATCGCTGAAGCCCAGCAGGTCGAGGCTGCAGTGGCTGGGAGCATGCCACTGCACTCTAGTCTGGGCGACCGAGTGAGACTCTAACTCAAAAAAAAAGCAAAAACAACAACAACAAAAAACTTCTCTAAAGAGAGATGGAGTCACAATGAGAAGACGAATTCAGAATACTTTTAAAAAAGCAATCAACTTGATAAGTAAGAGTCAACAACATATGAGCCTAAAAGAACAAGGGGAAATAATTAGATAAGAGCAGAATGTAATGATTTGGAAAACTGTAGAATTGATACATAAATTCAACTGCTTTTCTTTTAAAAAAAAAAGTCAATTAGATTAAATAGATACATCCCAATCAAGGGAAAAACAAAAAACAAACGAACAAAACTTGAGCAAGCCCAGATATAGACAATTGGAAATGAGAATGATGAAATAATTTTAGAAATTTGGGTCTAGAAGCAATTAAAAGGACTATAATACTATTTGAATGACTTTGTGCAAATACATTTGAAAATGAGCTATTTTATCAAACAGTATATAGTGCCGTAATTTCTTCAAAAGTTGAGAGAAAACTTGGTCAGTAACATTGAAGAAATTCAGAAAATTGTCACAAAAAAATACTTCCCCAAAAATGCCATACTCAAATAGTTTCACAGATTAATATTTTCAAAACTTAAATAGTTTTTGTGCTCTATTGCAGTACCCCTATTGCAGTGAATACCTTTAGGGCCCAGATGTTAATCTCTTAAGTACCATTCCTCACTAAAAGAAATCAGTCTTGTTAAAATACCTGATTCCATGTCAGGGTCATGGAGTGTATAAGATAAGCTTGTACAGGTAGATGGGTTTGTGTCAAAAGAATGTAGGGACTCAGCTTGAAAGGGCTCCCTCCCATTGACCTTAGTTGGACAATTGAAGCATCAAAGAAATAATAATAGATAACTATTATAATTGATTAATCATACTGAGTATATAAAAATCCATGAGTTCCTAATGAAACTTAAATGAGAGCTAAATAAAATGAAACCTGTTTGTCACCATGACAAGAAGCTATATTAGTAGTAAGCATTTATTGTCTTTTTAGTAAGAATTGTATTTTGTGGTAACTAAGTATTTCTAGTTTATCAGGAAAAAGCTCTTTCTTCTACAGAAATGCTAGCTAATAAAGAAGGGATGATAGAATTTGAAAAAAATCAACATTTTGTAAACACTACAGGAATATTTTATTCAGACAAGGATCATTAATGGATGCTAAAACTGTTAAGACTTAGGCTGATGAGGTACAGTAATCACATACTTCTAAATTATTTGCCAGTTGTAGATTCTTTGGTAGTCATAAAGGGGGAAAAAATGAAACTTTATGATGGAGGTATCCTACTATCATCACCTGTTTTTGGCATTAACATTGTCACTAATAGTGAAATGAGATGGAATAATAAGCCTCTTCCTATGATATAAAATGTAGTACATCTTTTTTTTTTTTTTAGTCCAAATTTCACTTTGTCACCCAGGTTAGGATGCAGTAGCAAAATTATGGCTCACTGTACCCTTGACCTTCTGGGCCCAGGGGATCCTTCTACCTCAGTCTCTGAATAGCTGGGACTACAGGCATGCAACATCACGCCTGGTTAATTTTTTATTTTTTGTAGAGACAAGGTCTCGCTGTGTTACCTTGACTGGTCTCAAACTCCTGGGCTCAAGCAGTTCTCTCACCTCGGCCTCCCAAAGTGCTGAGATTACAGGTGTGAGCAACTGCACCTGGCCTGTGTAGTGCATAGTTTTAACATCTGAAAATCAGTGTAATACACCATATAAATAGAATAAAAAACGAAGCCACCTGATCATCTCAGTAGATGCAGCAAAAGTGTTTGGCAAAATCCAGTACTCTCTTGTGATTTAAAAAAAAAAAAAATTCAACAAACCAAGAATAGAAGGGAACTTCCATAACTGATAAAGGGCATCTATGAAAAACTCATAGCTAATATCATAGATGTCCACTTTTGCTGCATCTATTCAATATTGTACTAGAGGTTATACCAAGGCATTTAGGTTAAAAAGGTAGTAAAAGACATCCACGCTGGAAAAGAAGAAGTAAAACTAGCTTTTTTTGCAAATCATATGATTTTGTATACAGAAAATCCTAAGGAATCTGTAAAAAATTACTCAAACTAATCAAGTTCTGCAGGATTGCAGGGTATAAGATAATTATATAAAAATTACTTGTATTTCTATACATTAGCAATGAAGAATCCAAACAATTCCATTTACACTATTGTCAAAGAGAGTTAAATATTTAGGAATAAATTTAACAAGATAAGTTCAAAACACACTCTGAAAACTATAAAGCACTGTTGAAGTAAAGAAGATCTAAATAAGCAGAAAACATCCAGTGTTTCTGAATCAGAAAACTTAATATTGTTAAGATGGCAATACTCCTCAAATTGATCTATACATTCAATGCAATTCCTATTAGAATCTCAACTAGAAACTGACAAGCTGACTCTAAAATTCACATACAATTGCAAAAGACCCAGAATAGTCAAAAACTGTCTTGAAAAACAACAGAGTTGACAGAGTCACACTTCCTATTTCAGAACTTAACTACAAAGCAACCGTAATCAAGGCAGTGTTGTAGTAGCATAATGATAGACACAGCTCATTAGAATAGAATTGAGAGTCCAGAAAGAAACCTGTATGTCCATGGTCAACTGATTTTTAGCAAAGATATTAAGACTATTCAATGGGGGAAGAATAATTTTCACCAAATGGTACTTGCTGGGACAACTGGATATCCACATGCCAAAGATTGAAGTTGGACCCCTAGCTCACACATGTATGTAAAAAATTTTTTTTTTTTTTTTTGGGTCAAAGTCTCACTCTGCCACCCAGGCTGAAGCCATGCTGATCGCCACTGCATTCTTGATATGCTGGGCTCAGGTGATGCTTCTGCCTCAGCCTTCTAGGTAGCTGGAACTACAGACATAGGCCACTATGCCTGGCTCATTTTTCAATTTATTGTAGAGATGAGGTCTCGCCAAGTTGTCCAAGCTGGTCTTGAATCCCTGGTCTCAGGCAGTCCTCTCCCCTGTGTCTCCCAAAGTGCTGGGATTACAGGCATGAGCCACCACACCTGGCTACGTAGGTAATTTTTGATACATTAAAATTAACCCCAAGCTGGGCTCGGTGGCTCAGCCTGTAATCCCGCACCTTGGGAGGCTGAGGTGAGTGGATTGCCTGAGCTCGCGGGTTCGAGACCCGCCTGGGCAACTTGGCGAGACCTCATCTCTACAATAAAAATCAAAAAAGAGCCGGGCATGGTAGCGCACGCCTGTAGTTCCAGCTACTTGGAAGGCTGAGGCGGAAGGATCGCCGGAGCCCAGCAGGTCGAGGCTGTGGTGGCCGGGAGCGGCCACTGCACTCCAGTCTGGGTGACAGAGTGAGACTCCAA
>CAUYQG010093761.1:0-72412 GCA_963574415.1 Tarsius wallacei
CTTTGCTTATCAACCTGGTGATTTGCTCTAGAATTCTTTCCTGTAGCAAAGTCAAAAACCTGAGCAAGAGTTGAGGTTTCTTCTCTCCATTAAAGAGAACACTTTTCTGGCAACAAAACCAATTAGGAGGACTGGATTTAAGAAATGTGGTACTTATACACAATGGAATATTATGCAGCCATAAAGAAGAACAAAATCATGAATTTTGCAGCAACCTGGATGGAATTAGAGTTTATAATACTTAGTGACCTCTCACAGAAACGAAGAGTTGAATATCACGTGTTCTCACTCATAAGTGGACCTTGAACAACTACCATAATACTATAAGAAAGGATTGACAGTAGCAGGAAACTGGGGGGCGGGGGGAGGGACAGGGGTTGGGGAGATGGGATTGACAGTAGTTGATATCTGCCTTGGGTAAGGGGAGTACACCTCATCAACTAGGGTACCTGCACAATGAATATTTGTATATCTAACCTGAATTGTAACCCACAATTTTAAAATAAAAATTAAAAGAGGAAAAAAATATATTTGTAGGTTGTAGTTACTATGTTACAACTAAAATTTAAATTAAAGTCTATCTCTTAAACTGAAAAATTTTTTGAGACACTTAATAAGTTTAATGAAAGCAAATTAGACTTGGATAGTATATTAATAATATGCAGAAAATAGAATTTCCCCCATTGTTATAGAATATCTGCTTCCAGTCATCATTCTCTCACCCAAATACCATATTTTGAGGTTCTTGTTTTTCTGATGACTCTTCAACTTGCTATTTTGACTTTAGTGGGAAAACCAAGCTCATTTACAGTAACTAAGCAAGATGAAAGAGCAAAGTAATACTAGTTAAATAATAATAGTGCTGACTGGTGATGGTTGGAATTTGGAAAGCACAACAAATATCTTATATAGCAATCAGAAACCATACAGGTGCTAGGTGCTGAGCTATTGGTCTTCAATCTCCAAGATGAAGTATGTGAAGAAATTGCACATATAAGCTATCTTTTATTTTTAAAATATAAGCTATAAGATAGTAATGATGAAAATTAAAGGTAATACAAGTGAAAAATCATTAACTGAACATATGTTAAATATCAAGTAAATAGTCTGAGACAGCTATCTAATATAAAGCTAAGAATAACGTAAACATATATCCCAGTGTGGAAACGACAGTTCCTTTTCATGTCTATTATACTGGTGCTTTGTTAAGATGAATCTTCGACCAAGATTTTTTTAGTTTTTAATGAAATGCTATTATTAGTAGTTGCATTGATATAAGCCAGATGTGTTTAGCAACTTCCGCTTTGAATTCCAGCTTCTGCCATGGTCTCATTTACTAGTATGTGAGAAACATGCTATTACGTTTGTATATGGTTAAAGCGTACCAGAAAAAACTAATCTTTCTTTCTCCATCCCCTTTCAGATATGACATAATATTTCTTCTTTGAGAACAGTCTTCAGAACGCTTGCTACTAAAAGAATCTTGGCTAGGAGCAGTTAAGGAAGGCTAACTCATTATGGTTATAATGTTAGTGGGGATAGGTTTAAATATTGCTGCCTTAACCAATCACTTGATGTACCAGCCTGTGATGCCATGGTCCAAGTTGGAGAAAAGGAGTTATATGAAGCTTATCCAGTAAATAAGTTAGTTGGGAAACAGGGTCAAGTATAGGTTTGGTGTATGCAAAATATGTGTGGGAAATAGAGGCTGAACAGTTCCACTACAAAATACATAGGACAAAGTTAAATGCTGTTTTTGTAATTTATTCAATTGTTATATGATGTTAAGCTATACTTATTTTTACAGTGGTACATGCATTTTATTTAGTCATAAAAATTTTTGACAGTATATCAATAAATTAAAAAAAGACAGTGTATATTTCATGAAAAAGTACCAACTAAATTTCTTTTTTTCAAAGTTGATGCCATGCAGCTTATGCATTATGAGGATATAAGGATAATAGACTACATGATGAACAGATATTTTGAAGAGTTAAATTATGCCAAGTGTTCATAAATTTCATAAGTCAGTGTCATCAAATTTTTCAGATACAAAATGAAGATTTTTGTTTGCCCCAGTGAGGACTTAACCTTTATTATCTAATTCATGGAGCAAAAGTAAATCTTTTAAAATTCATTCTATTGTAAATGAAAAGGCTCATAGTATTATAAATACTACTGTAAACACAACTAAAATACAACATAAAATATATTTGCTTTTGTGTTGGTAAAGCAAATATAAATTTTAGAGGGCCACATTTTTTAAAGACTAATATTCTTACTAAAGTCATATATAGAACCTAAAATACACTTGAAAGTTGTTTTGATATACCTGTGAAATTGTGTTCAAACAAGACGTGATATTTTAATAGAAGCTGAAATTGCTTAAATTTATAAATATATATATATATTTTTTTTTATTTGGAGTCTCACTCTGTCGCCCAGACTGGAGTACAGTGGCATGCTCACGGCCACTCCAGTATCGACCTGTTGGGCTCACGTGATCCTTCAGCCTCAGCCTTCCAAGTAGCCAGAACTACAGGCACGCGCTACCACACCAGGCTAATATTTAAATCTATTGTAGAGCTGAGGTCTTGCCAAGTTGCCAAGGCTGTTCTCAAACCCGTGGGCTCAGGCAATCCTCTCACCTCTGGCCTTCCAAAGTGCTGGGATTACAGTCTTGAGTCACCGTGCCCGGCCTATAAATAATTTTATATGTAAACAGATAAACGAAACAAAACTTTTAAACAAAGTAAAATTTTTTTTTGAGTTGGAGTCTCACTCTTGTCACTCAGGCTGGAGTGTAGTGACATGCTCAGGCCACCACAGCCTAGACCTGCTGGGCTTAGACAATCCTCCTGCCTCAGCCTTCCAAGTAGCTGGAACTACAGACCCAGGCCACCATGTCCAGCTACAAAGTTAATTTTTAAAAAGGCAACAATAAGTTATTTCTTCTCTATTACCTGTAAGCTATTGTATTTTAGAAATATACAAACTTTTGAACAACTACACAGGAAATTAGAGTTACTGTGAGACAAGTCTCCACTGTTCTCTCAAATTTTGCAAAAGAGAAACTGACCTCCATTTGTTATAGACACTTTAGTCAAGAATGTTTTTATAGTAAACAGCTGTGAAAGATAGAGATATTATCTTTCTCTAAATAAAAAAGCAGGTATGTATACTGCTCCTTACAAAAGGTTCAGCTTCTAGAAGCAGAAAGTCTGTCTCCTATAATGCAACTTACTGCATTGGCTGTCATCTGGCTTTTGTGTTGTGCTTTCGGAAACATGTATGGGAGAAGATCAGCTGGAAAGATCTCTGGTTGCTTCTTGTGCTGTGAGTAATAAGTTATTCTTTGACCCAAGAGTCCTATATATTCACCCATCACCCATGAAACTGACATTTTAAGTTACTATTAATGGCTTGCAGAGAGATTAAATTCTCCAGAATCTTTACTATTATTGGCAAATAACAATGAAATTTTATATAAATAAGTCTTCTGCATGTTGTTTACATTGTGCTTCAACTCAATTAGAAATATTAAATCAAATAATTTAATAAATGAGCATCAAAATGCCATTCTAAATTATTTAATAAACTGAATTTATTAGGCAACAGATTGGAAAACACATGATACTAAAAATTATCACTACAAAAGCAAGAGAAGAATTGAACATATTTAATAATAAAAGCTCAAATAAGATAAAAATTTAATTCTGAAATTCCATTTTTTAAAATATTTCAATTTAAAAGCTAATATTTGGATAAGGCTTCACATTTTTAATTTGCTACATTAGTATTCTATACCTGAACAAAAAATATTTAGAAGCTTGTGATTTTGAAGCATCTAAATGTGATAACATTTTAAATAAAAGAAAAAAAGAAAACACATAGGGATATCTTGCTGTTGTTGTCATTGTTGGTCTCACTCTGTTGCCCAAGCAGGAGTGCATGGCATGATCAAGGCCACTGCAGCCTTGACCTGCTGGGCTCAAGCAATTCTTCTGCCTGAGTCTTCCACATAGCCAGAACTACAGGTGTGTGTCACCATGGCCAGCTAATTTATTTATTTTATTGTAGAGATGAGGTTTTACCAAGTTGCCTAGGATAAGCTTGAATCCCTGGGCTCAGACATTCCTCTTGCCTAGGCCTCCCAAATGCTGGGATTACAGGTGTGAACTATACTGCACCTGGCAAGTAGATATCTTAAATAAATTTTGTAAAATATTTGCTGAAGAAGGATGTTGCAAATAGAGGCAAAAAGTCAGATTATGCAAAAATATTTGGGATGAAATATTTGTAAATTTCAATAGAAAACAATAGAATGAATAATATCTTTAATTAGAGTTTATTCTGATTAGAAGGTATCTCAATGAAAAAATATTATGTCTGCAGAGAAAAGTCAATTAAAAAGTTAAGCACCTTGAAATAAGTTAAACATACATTTTGAACAATTTTGCAAGATATTTACTATTTAAAAAACCTAACAATTATATCATGTATTTTAAATCCTCAAAAAATACCAGTAATGCATTGAAAGGAGATACCTATAGAAACCCAGAATAAACTTAGTTCAGCATAGTCTTTTTGCCTCAGCATAGCCATTTTTGCTTAGACTTTACCCCTGACATGCTTTGTATCTAGCACAGGTTAGACAGAGATAGATAAATTTCCAATAGGCAGGTTTTAGGAAGCATTCAAACATTCTACTCCAGGCCAAGATGGCAACCTACCCCACACCCTCAGCAAATCTCCATAAGATTCAAGACAAGGACAGAGCCATAGAAATGATAATAGACCACTTTTTGGTTAAGGAGTTTGGGAGTGCAAATGTCTGATAAGTCTCCACCCCTCCTTGACTCCTCCACCCCTCCTTGACTGACTTTGGCTCCCCTCCCCTACCTTGGGGAGGTGAATCTCTTCTTTCTCTCTCTCTCTCTAATTTACTTTCTAAATAAACTATGTTTTCCAATTTAACTTCTGTGCAAATCTTTGCATCTTTCATGCGGCATCGTGTTGCACACCAGACACCCACACCCTCAACATTGTGGAGACCCCGCTTGGAGTGTGACCCTAACATTTTTGGAGGTCCCAGCGAGATGTGCTTTCATATATATCAGTGTCTGCATATAGGTATACATGTATAGATTTATATAGGTGTGCATGTATGTGTCATAAAAAAATTTTATATATACCCACTTAGAACATACATCTAGAATAGCATAAAGCAGGTCACCATGTAGTACCATTGAATCTGTCATTTTATTTGTAACAAGAGTATGTGATCACCAGGACAGTCATCATTTACATATAGCTAGCACATATTCATAGTGTTCTGTATTTCAAACTTAGGTAAAACTAAATTTAAAAAACACTGGTAATATTTTAAGCCACTGATTAATTGTGTCTGGGCCCCAATTCTTCAGTTGCATTGCATAAGTAAATCACGAATAATTGGGTAAATCACAGCAAATAATTTTAGTTTGTAATGTTATGCTTTATGTAAATTTTATAGTTGATTTTTTAAAAAATATGAATATACTATTAATAGTGTTTGAATACTTTCAACTATCTAAATCTTTAGATTGGTTGAATAATTGATATGCTGTCATATATAATATTATTTGTAGTAACACAAACAAATTTCCTATGCTAAATTACAAGTTTATATCAGTCTTTATATGTAGATCAAATTTTAAAAATTGTTTAACATTATGGAGACCAATTGTTTTTTTCAAGAATATCATAAACAGTCACACTTTTAAACACTTACTATTATCTGAATAAAATAATAATGATCATGTTTAAATAATAAAAAGTTATTGATAAATTAGCAAATGAAATTTTAATGTTGAAGTTTTAAATAAAAGAATCAAGTTAATTTCTAAGAAAGAATGAGGTTATAAGTTCCAGCTTTTATTAATTAAATATATTTAAGATAAATAGCATTTATTTTAAGTATTAAACAAATACGTTGGAAAAGCAAAATAAAAATTAGTGCCTTTTGAAATAGGTAGGATTACATGTCATTTTTTATCATAATAGAACATGTTTTTCTTTTTTTTTTGAGTTGGAGTCTCACTCAGTCGCCCAGACTAGAGTGCAGTGGCCACTCTCGGCCACCACAGCCTCGATCTGCTGGGCTCCAGCGATCCTTTCGCCTCAGCCTTCCAAGTAGCTGGAACTACAGGCGTGCGCTACCATGCCCGGCTAATTTTTTTGATTTATTGTAGAGATGAGGTCTCGCCAAGTTGCCCAAGTGGATCTCGAACCCGCGTGCTCAGGCAATACACTCACCTCGGCCTCCCACAGCACGGGATTACAGGCTGAGCCACCAAGCCTGGCCAGAACATTTTTCTAAAGTCAACTTTGCTTCTACTGTCTCAGAATGACAAGTTAATTTGACAACAGTTAAGATATCCACTGTCACTAACAAACTGAGTACCACATGTTCTCACTCATAAGCAGAGCTTGAACAATTAACAATTATCATAATACTATAAGAAAGGGATAGGATAGGCAGTAGTGGGAGACTGCCAGGTGATGCCAGATGACTGGGAGTGGGATCGACCATAGTGGGAAACTGCCGGTGGGGAAGATACCTTACCTTATCAACAAGGGTACCTGCATAATGAACATTTGTATAACTAACCCTGAATTGTACTCCACATCTTTAAAATAAAAAATTTTAAAAAATGAGTATTTCACCACCAATGGTTGTTCAAATGCCACATGGTACACTAACCTTTCAAACATGCAACTATATTTAATGCAAAATTCTTTCCAAATAATGGAGAAATATAACATTTCAATAACCTTTGTCATTGATTTTAATAAGTATACAACTTTTCATAGCTTATATTTGTTTTGAATTAATAATATCAGACAATTATCAGGGAAAAAAGTTTATTGAAATTCAATTATTATCATTGATTCATTTCAAACCAAATTCATAATTAAAACAATAAGTTTTGACCCATCTTCAAGACATTCCCCTATCCAAATACAAGATTATGATGAACAATGTATGCGAATTATATGATTTGTACTTCAGTTTAGATGACCTAGAACCTACAACTGGTATGCTAGATTTTGCATTGTGGACCAGTAGAAAAAAAAAAATGGCATTGTGGATTTGAGTACATTATGTTGAAGAAGAAAGTTATCATTTCCAGAAGAGTTTAAAAACTCTTTGCAAAAGGAAGAGACTATTCTTGTTTAACATATAGTTATGACATTGAAATTTCGATAGAGGCTTATTCCTGCAATAAACATTAGATTCCAATCCATACTAATATATTATTGTTAATTCATAGCTCTCTAATCAAACCCATACTATAGTTTATTTGGTGTTGTGTGCTGTCAAAGAAATTTATATTTATTTATTTCATATCATAGGTTTGGATAGAATTTTGTTTTATATAAAATATATTAAATTTGTATGACAAACGGCAAATTTTCCTTTTACAAGTGAATGTTATGTCTGCAGAGATGAAGATAACTAATTGGCTATTCTCTACTAACTTGTATTGAAATTTCTCAGAAACAGAATTAGGCAATTTATAATTGGCCTTATTTTTCCTTATGCTTTGATTTCATATTTAGGAATTTACAGACAAGTAGAGTTATTGTGCTGAATAGAAATTTTACCTATCTCCATAAAGACATGCTTGATATCATGTAAAATTGTTTAAGATCATAAGTTGGTTGAAACAGGAAACTGCAGGGACATTTTTGTGCCTTCTAAAATATATATAGTCATATGGCTAGAGGGAGAGAAAGTCAGAAAAAAATATAATTCTGAAGTTAGAAACTTAGTGCTACTTCCTGTTATCTGTCTTGGTAGCCAAGTTGCTCACATAAGTCATCCACCATGGTTCTATGCCTTCCTGCTCTAAATTCTGTTGTTAGATAGGAGTAAACATTATTAATAGTATGCACAGTTACAGCTGCCACAGCTGGTACAAGTGACCAGTTTTGACTTTTGAATCACATTTACAATAAATATTTAACAATACAGAAAAATATATTTTAGCAAATTAATTATAAATTACTCATTTGAGTATTTTTTAATTAATGTATTGGTTTTGAAATCCAATCACAGATTATTAAACAATATGCAGTGAAATAATTATATCCAATCTCCATTAAGAACATGTCATATGGTTGTTTTCAGGGTCAGAGACATTTTACCATATCCAATGGTGGCAACAAATATATCCTGTTCTATACTTTTCTAATCACTTGGGTCTGGCTAACATACATGACTTGGTTTGTTAAGAGTTAACCAGATTATTTTTAATCACTAATCTGAAGTAAAATGCATTATGTATTAGGGTACATAAATTTGGAATAATAAAAATTGAAACCAGTTTTGTTATCTATAAAAATGATGTGTGAGTGTAGATAATTCTAAAGCAAGATTCATAATGTCTGATAGAAAAGTACAGGATGTTTATTTTACTTACGAAAGGCATATTCCACTTCTGGCAAATACGACCATTAGCAGATGGTCCTGATGTTCTTTCACCTAGCCTAATGGCAAAAGAAATAGAAATGTAAACTATATGAATGATTAGCTTTTTATAGAAATTATTTTCAAAAGTAGAGCAAATTTAAAATAGCAAGAACTAAATAGGTGATTAGATTAAAATAATAATAATGAATTCAAATAATTTTATGTTTAGTTTATTTTTCAGGTAAAGTTACAGTTAACATGGGTTAAATAATAAAAGTCATGTCCCTACTTATAGTAGATTTATACTATTGACCAATATGTATAGAGTTAAAGACAGAAATAGTAAATGGCTTGTTTTCAATAATTATGATATTTATTTTTTAATCCAAGAAAGTCTCTGTAAATTTCTATAGTATATAGCAGGAGATGTCATAGTCTATCAACCTTAATATAATGTTATAAATATAAATATTATATGTTAAAAAACACTTTAAGTAGGTCTATACTTGATATCAAAAAGCCCATTGATAGCTGCAATGGATTTAGGATTTCTCAATGTACTTGTTAGTTGTGGCTCACAAATCATGTAGTCAATGGGGGTGAAAAAGATCAATGATTATGAAGGCAAACAAAGAGAGACAAATTATGCTACTTGACTTATATAAAAATGTTTTTATTGGTATATAGTATAAATTCAAATGGTTTTTTCTGAGTTGGAGTCTCACTCTGTCGCCCAGGCTGGAGTGCTGTGGCACACTCACAGCCACACCAGCGTCGACCTGCAGGGCTCCAGCGAGCCTTCTGCCACAGCCTTCCGAGTAGACAGAAACACAGGTGCACAATATTGCGCCCGGCTAATTTTTGATTCATTGTAGAGACAAAGGCTCCCCAAGTTGCCCGGGCTGGTCTCAAACCCGTGAGCTCAGCCAATTCACTTGCCTCGGCCTCCCAAAGTGCTGGGATTACAGGCTGAGCCACCGAGCCCAGCCAACTCAAAAGCTTTTAAGATAAAGCCTGTTATCAGCTACTGACATGGAAACTGAAGAAAGAATGGGGGCACCTCAAGAAAAACTAGGTAATCACACTGTATGTTTATATTCCTCTGATCCTTCTGCAAATCTGTTGCTATTTGCCAGGTTGATGTGAATTATGCAAAAGGAAATACCTAGATAATCTGGAGACCTATAGATGTGTGGTCTGAACAAGTAGTAATAAGAGAAAATCTAGAAAACTTCTTTTTCATCAATTAGATAATTGGTTTATTAAGGGTAGATAAACAAAGGAGTTCTAATTCATGAACATCTTATGCTGTGCTAAATGGGTGCTGTTATTTTTCTCCCCTAATGTATAATTGGAGTAAATAAACTCAGCAACTGCCTATACTCTCTCATTGATTTCTGGTCTGTGAACAAAAAGCCATTATGTGAGGAAACTTCCAAGCGGAAAATCTTCTCTGTCTATCCAAAATAGAAGATCAGAATAAGTATGGCACCCCAGGAGTTATTTCAATGATGAGCAACAATGTCAAAGACTTAAAAGATGCAGAATTAATAGTCCCTATTACATCTCATTTTTATAAGCTGTATTACTATTTTTAAAACCTGATCAATCGTGCCATAAAAACAAACCATAAATGTAACCAATTTTCGTAGGGGCTAGAGCAAGCAAGAGCTTGGCAGTAGGTTCATGATACAGGTACTCTCTACGATCCAGAGACATGACAGGTATCTTGATAGATCATTGTGCTGTGCGATGCATTGTGGAAATCTCAGTAGGAAATTTTTGTGTAGATACTTAAGGTAAAAGAACATGTGTATGCCTCTGGGGCAGATAACTGAGCTCAGTTTGAAAATAAAGTTTCTGACATAATATAAAACTTTGGTAGTGAATAAGTCCTAGCCTCTGCACACCAAGTGACTGTGTAACCATGGGCAGCTGGTATGCGAACCAGCTCATAATAGAAGAAAACATACTTCTATTATGAGTTGGTTAGCATAAGACCTGCTGAATCATAAAGTCTTTCAGGTGCTGCAGTAACCTTTGGCATGATGGAAATGGCAAAAACGGGGTTGAGCATGATCAGCTCCAAAAAGCACAAGTAAATTACATGAACAGTTGGCATTGATACCTTGACAAATATCCCTGTTGAACAAAAAAATGCCTCTTTTCCAGCTCATAAATATGGATTTTGGAAAGATTACCAATGATCGTTTAATCCAGAGGAAAATATCAAATCTTATTCACAGAAGGAGTTGTGCAATATGTTGTTGATGCTAGCTATAAAAAGTTGCCACTGTGTTAAACCTCCACAGCAGTGAAAATAATTCTTCCAGTGGGCTAAACTTTGAGCAAGACATTTGATTATTAAATTCATAGAGAGGAAAAAGTGATCTGAGGTACAAATATACAGACTCCTGAGCAGTACAGACTCCTGAAAGTAGCAAGACTAGAAAATCATGATAAAGAAATTCTGAAGAAATGGCATGGCAATGATCACAATGTTTGTGTCTTCTGACTCTCACCAGCCCTAACAATCAGGTAGATAAGGTTTCTCATTCTTTTAATGTCAGCCAGTCTTTTTCTTGCGCATCAAGTAACAAGTGCATAGCAGCATGGGCTTCCTTTTGCCAAGGACATTCTTTTTTTAAAATTTTAGAATCATGGGGTACATGTAAGAATTTGTTGCAAAGGTATATCACACGAAGGCCAGGTTTGGGCTTCTGATGTGCCTGCTCCCTTGCTGGTGGTGAACTTGGTACCCAAGGTGTTGGTTTTGTATCCCCTTTCTCCCCCATCCCTCCCTCCCATGGCAATGCCCAGTTTCTGTTGTTGCCATCCTTGAGCCCATGTGTGCTGAGTATTTAGTACCCATTTATGAGTGAGAAAAAGTTGTATACAGTTTTTTGTTGTTGTTGTTGTTGTTGTTTCTGTGATAATTCACTAAAAACAATGTCCTTCAGTAGGATCCATGTTACTGCTAAGGACACAATTTTGTTTTTGTTTTTTATGGCTGCGTAGTATTCCATTGTGTATAGGTATCAGCTTTTCTTTATCCAGTCTATCATTGATGGGTATCTAGGTTGGTTCTATGTTTTTGCTATTGTGAATAGTGCTATGATGAACATAGGTTTCTTTCTGGTAGAACAATTTATGCTCCCTTGAGAGTATTCCCAGAAGTGGGATTGCTGGGTTGAATGACATCTCTATTTTTAGTTCTTTGAGAAATCTCCAAACTGTTTTCCTCAGGGGCTGAACTAGGTTACATTCCCACCAACAATGTATAAGCCTTCCCTTTCCTCTGTAATCTTGTCAACAGCTGCTGGGTTTTTGCGCTTCTATAAATTTTTATTTTAAAGATGTGGGGTATAATTCAGGGATAGGTACAAAAGTGGTCATCATACAGGGAAAGTTTGGGCCTTCCTTTGGTCTCCACTGTACCTGGTTTGAGATCAGATACCCTTATTGATGTTATGTGTCCACCCACCTCCCTCCCCTGAAAGAGTCCCATTACTGTCAATCCCTTTCTTACAGTATTATGATAAATATTCAGGGTCCGCTTATGAGTGAGTACATGTGGTACTCAGATCTTTGTTTCTGTTATAGATCACTATTTTTTGAGTTTTTAAATAATAGCCTCTTTATTGATGTGAGATGATATCTTGTAGTTTTGATTTGCATATATCTGATTATTCTAATGACTCCTATTGCATAATGACTTTCAGCAGCCCAGGCTAGCACTAGGCAGTCAATAGGGAAACATTCCCACAGTCAGTCAGTTGCAGGGAGGTTGCTTGCATTGGACCATTTTAACCATCAAGGAGGCAGAGATTCATCTTTACTGAAATTGATAACTGTTCCTCTTCCTACAGTATCACAGTCAGCATCTCAGTATCCAAGGGCTTATGAAATGCTTGAAACTAGCAGAATGGAGTGTGCTCAACATTGCTTCAGAGCTAAGAAATCTGTTGTAGGAAAAAGATGTCTAAAAGGAAAACAAGATCCACAGATCTTACCATTTACCTGACTACACAGAGACAGCAAGCCCTAAATGATAATCGAATAGTCTATAAAAGTTCAGATAAGATGCCCCTAGTTCAGGAGCAACACAGTGTGGCCCTCAACCCATAGTTTTTCAGAATATAGTGTATGTGCTGAATTGATCCCTGACATATAGTGTTGAAATCAGGAGACAAGCATTGTTAAGTAGCCCCCTCACCGTCACTCCCTGTGACCAAATTGCAGAATTCATGTATCCTGTTCCTACAACCTTAGTAGCTGCCCTATCGGAGTTGTTTTAGAATAAAGAATACTTTCTTAGACATAGTTAGGGGTCCATTAAACTGGAAGAAATGACCACTACCTGGTCACTTTGGTTCCCTTATTCCTCTAGACTAACTCCTAGGCAAATATAAGAGTTACCACACTGATCAAAGTAGTGATTCTCATTTTAGTAAAATTCTGGGGTTGTTTCTACACAATAGGAGATGGTTGTGATGTAGATTCCCTGGGGAAGTTTTGGGTGCTTCCCTGCCAAGTAATAATTGTGAACAGCAACCCAGTCCTGACACAGAGAAATAAAGTCTCAGATATTTTGGGGATGAAGGTGTGGGTCACCTCAACCAAACAACATGGACCATCTAAAGTGCTGGCTGAGGAATGTGAATGGCTGGAAAAGACTGGAGAGTTTCTCTTAATCTAGGCCTCAGAACTCCATCTCACATCTTACTCCTGATGAGTCAGTGAGTTCAGTATACATTTCAACCCCTTCTGCACATGTGTAAACTGACAACATGTCACCTCTGGCCATCAGCTACTTGGTACTCACAGTTGGCCAACTTGAAACTGGGAGTTTCTTAATATCTAAGCAGTTGTCCTAGATAAGTGAATGACCGGCATTCCAGAAAGAAATACTTCTTTTCTTTTCAGGCAAACAGTGCTGGGACATATTTCCTAAAGCATCTCAGAAGGTTCTATGGGATTGAACTCTGGCACCTGAATGAGTGGCCAACATGATAAAGCATCCTTTTCTGCTTTATCTTTTTGACATCTTATCCCCAAGATCCTATTTATTCCTGCTTCTTGAAGTCATATTTACAAATAAGCTACCTGTACACTTAACTTTTTTCTCAAACTTTGGTTCAAGGCGCCCCCTAATTACTGTAGTAGAAAAAAATCCGAGTCATATAACATGAAGAAATCAAGAAAAAAATTATTTGAAAAAATAAGGCAAATACAGTCTTCTACTGAGATATTTGTTGGATCAACAATATGTTTGTTAACTTACAATCAACTAAAAAGATATGCATTGATAAACTAGTACTAATTGCAGACACTAATATTATGATTAGGAAGTGATTGCTAAATTACAGATTAAATATTTTTAAAAGTCATTGAAATTAAAAATTCAACATAGTTACAATAAAAAATGAGTAATACACAGAAGGGTAAGAATGAATTTAAAAATATTAGTTTCTCAGGCGTTCAATCAAATACAGGTGTTAATAGTGGCTATGTTGTTGGCATTGAAGAACCCATTTATTTTTGGTCCTTATTGGCTTTATATTTCTTGAATTGTGCCAAATTATCTGTAGTTTTAGTTCAAGACATTATACAAAAGTATTAACTTAAAAAATTTTTTACTTTGTTTTATTTATTTTTCCAATGGAGCAGTCTTTTGTGAAAAGTAGCTAAATATAGCTGCTTTTTAGATATATGGAGATATTTTAAACACATCTGTGCCTTGGAAGCAGAATATGAAAATTTTCATTTCTGATATAACATTCACTTGCCAAATTAAAAATAGGACAGTTAATCTATTGGAGCCTTTGTTTGTTACTTTTGACGTAAACTGTACAGTATAGCTCTGACTATTAAGTAAGAGAAAGTAAACAATACCTGACTCATAGTTATTACTGAATAAACAATACATATGAAAGACTAGTAAATAATAATTTTGTTTGTTTGATTTTTATGGACAGAATATGTGAAAGTACATAATACATCTGATACTTGACATCATAGATACTTGAAAAATATTAGTTTCCAGTTCATTTTCAGACTAAAATAATTTATTCTTGGGGTACCCGATATTTTTATTTGCAAGCAAATAATATGTTTCCTTCAAATTCCTAACTACAAGTCGGTGTGGTGATTCACACCTGTAATCCAGAAGTTTGAGAGGATGAGGCGAGAGGATTGCTTGAGCCCAGGAGTTAGAGACCAGCCTAGGCAACATAGCAAGACCTTTCACTTCTCCACAAAAAATAAAAAACTTAGCTGAGTGTGGTAGCATGCACCTGTAGTCCCAGCTACTCAGGAAGCTATGATGGAAGGATGACCTGAAACGAGGAAACCAAGACTGCGGTGGGTCATGTTCAAGCCACTATCCACCAGCCTAGGCGACAGAGACCTTGACTTAAAAAAAAAAAAATTCTAACTACATAACATCAATGTGAGAGATTAGTATCCCTGACATACAGTGCTCAGACAGCTATATTTTTACTTGGTTTGTACAGGTTTTTTTCCCAGGCTACAACTGGAATTTAAAAAGTTAACTCCTCCACCTGATGGTGTGAGAATTATTTGGCGCTTTTTTTTTTCTTTAACAGAGACTAAAGTTTTTCAACTTTATCTTAGAGATCCAGGATTCATTACTTGCTTCAAAATAAATATTTAAATAGAAGGACTAAAGCATGTGTTTGGGTTTTTTTTTTGTTGTTGTTCTTGTTTTTGTTTTTTTACAGTGGTTTCTTGAAGGTGATGTGCTTTTTTACTTGGCTTTATTTTATCGTAAAAGTGTAAACTAGGGAAATAAAAACTTCCTCTCAATCATGATATGTAGTATGTTTGTAAATATTTACCTTAAGTTGACGATGAAAAAAAAACACCTCTTAGTGCAATGCAATTCAATTTTATCTCTAAAAATAAATATTTCAAAGATCTAGGGAAAAGTTGCTATGGAACTTCTTTTGCTTTTTTTTACTTTATAAACTGATCAAGTGTAAATATAAATCTTGAAGAAGCACACTAAAATGTAAATATGTCTACAGTCTGTGAGTAGCATAGCATTCATTTTTTTTTGTCAAATTTTTTACATGGTATTTCTCGTTTTGGCTCTATTGCTAATGTATTTCCCATCTGATGTTATTTAATGAAGGATATTTATTAGTTGTGCCTAAGTCTGCACATCAGACTGAATATTTTCCTATGAATATAACTCCAGTATATACATATTATTTTAAAATTTTCCTTTATATATTGTTAAAATGGCAGAACTTTTATTTGGAATAAGTTTCAGTGCGTTAGTTTCTTGATTCATAAATCTGTAATCACTTAATTTTCATAAAAATATGTTTCATGAACAATCATCACATTTATGTCATTGATAACAAACCATATTCTTGTGACTTTGTATAGACACTAATTTTAAGCTGAAAATGGGGCACATTTAAAGAAAATTGTGCACTGTATTGCAAAAATTATTTGAAGCAGAAAGATAAGCATTATAAAAGAACAAAACAAATGAACCAGCTGCTTGTTCAGTCTTATCTTTGGAAATACAATTTTTTAAAGAGCTTCTTGAAACATTAAATATATAAGCATTTTAATGTTCTTCCTGAAAACTGATGCTAAAACTCAAGATTCAAGTGGTATTAAACTAAAAAATGATGACAGAAGACAAGAAGGATTGTTGATAAAGAAACTAATTAGGAGACTATAACACCCTTAAAGGGTAAAAGCACAGGCTGGTAAAAGCCTGATTTAAAGTGGAAATTAAGAGATTGATATAAAAAATAAGGCTTCATCAGGTTTGTGAAATAAAAAGATACGGGTTCAAAGCCATTAGAACTCTTAAAGCTGTTTCACTTATTTAATCTGGCTGACTAGAACTGCTGTGGTAATGTTTTAAAAAGTAGAGAAGTTAGAGGGATAGCTAGTTTTCAAACTGTCGAATGGACATTCAAGATTAATGAATTATAAACCAAGTAATATTGATTGTAAAGTGATTAAATAGTGACAGATTGACCAAACTGATTTAGGTGTAGAAGTACACAGAGATTTATTCACATTATCTACTAAAGGCCATGGTGCCCTGGGATTGCAGATTCTTTTATTTGATTTTTCTTCCGCTTTAGACCTTTACCCGTTTTGCTAAAATGAGTTGTGAATGCTGCTCTAGGTGCCTCAGTACACAGAATAAGAAAACCGATTGTGGCCAAGACCACATGATTTGCAGACAGAATGGATTTACACAAAGAGCCATCAAGTTAGAATAGGAGGTAAGCCATTTCAAGTGTGTCTAAAAATAAGGCAACCAGCCAGCATTTTGTAAAGCCAATTGAAGGGAAACAAAAGAATCCCATAAAAGACAACTGATAAAAGAAACAATACTCAATGAACTCTGTGCAGGTGCAAAGGAAATTATGACTTTGCTTATTAGAAATAAAGGGTTTGAAGCAAGGAGTGGACATCCCAGTATAACTGAGTTACACAAGAAAAGAATGGAACTTGAATAAAAAGAGCCTCGCTGATTCAAATTAGGGCGTGCCCATGTCTGATTTAAACCAGAAATTTTGTATTTTAGCTTTCAGTTTCTAACAGAAATAACAAAAAATATTGATTTCACATTGTGATTTGTTTGCAAATATTCTACCTATGGTGCTATATCCGGTGTTAAGAGCTATTGTATTTAATCACTGATAACGTATACAAGTGTAATCATGCCTGACACACAAAAGCAGGTGCCTAAGCATGTTTAAAACATTCTGTCTAGGCATTGAGCAGTGGCTCACGCCTATAATTCCAGCACTTTGGGAGACAGAGGTGAGAGGATTGCCTGAACCCACAGGTTCGAGACCAACCTGGGGAACTTGATGAGACCTCCTCGTTCCAAAATATTAACCAGTCATGGTGGCATGTGCCTGTAGTTCCAGCTACTTGGAAGGCTGAGATGGAAGTATCACCTGAACCCAGCAAGCAGGTCGAGGCTGCAGCAGTTGTGAGCGTGCCACTGCAATTAGCCTGGGCAACAGAGTGAGACTCCAACTCAAAAAAAAAAAGTAAAAATAAAAAATCCTGCCTAGAAATTGATTATTGGAGACACTGGCTGTCATACCTGCCCTACAAAACATATGAAGTCATAATCATTGGAAAGAGCACTTCACATGGCACTAACAGCAAAGAGAGCCAAATATGAAAACTTAATGATAAAAATATTTAATAATTATTGAGTACTTTCTGCAAACAACAAATGGTCAAATTACTTATGTATAATATTGCATTTAAACTTAGCAGCCAACCGGGATGTGGATGTTTTTACCACATCCAGATTACAGATGAAAAATATATATAAAAATAAGTGATATGTTCAAAGTTACAAAGAAAAAGAAAATTTGGGGCCAGTACTGAACTCAACTGTATTAAGTCAAAAACCTTATATTAAATTAATAAACCACACTTTCTAACAAAATGAGTTTCTCTTTATGTTTTAATTTTATTACACAAAATTAAATTGTTTATATCTATCTTCACAAATACAGTAAGTCATTCATTTAGTTAATAATTCTCCAGAATTCACAACTAATAACAACTTTATTATGTGATTATAATCTAATTCAATCATAGTAAACATAAATCCTAGATTTTTAAAAATTACATGTAAGTAATCATTATTAATGCTAATGAAGATAAATATTTAGACAGAATTGATTTTGGAATCTTCTTTCAATTTTTACTTTGGTAAAAGTGAATCCTGAGATTTACATTAGAAAAATTTTTAGGCTGAGAAATGAAAATCATCGCACAATTTTGGAAGAGAATTTTAGTACTAATCAATATTATTTACACATATTGTTATAATAGTCTATAATATATTATAAACACTCACATTCACAGCCCTTGATTTGATTGAGTACATATGTTTTTAAAATTCGACTATAAATTCTAACAATTCCTTCTAAGTAGTGGAAGACACATACAAGAACATATCATTTATAGAGTTGTTTTCTCCAACATTACATTTCACCAACATTCTCATTATTAACCATAATTGTTCAACACTATTTCTCTAAGGCATTCTGTACACTAAGCAGTTAATGCCACAGTTAACACTCGTGATAACTGCAAAAGAGATGGGGGAAAAATATCTTGGCTATACTTGACAGATAAAAGCAAATAAGGGCAAAATTCTAAAATATCAGGGTATCAAACAATCTGGGCCTGGGAATTTCAATGAACTGGACACAGAACAAGTCACCTCAGTGATGATGGTGAGAAAATACCTGGGGGGATTCACAAGAAGAGGTTTGAATTACAGAGCAGTTCTGCATAATAATAGTGAATGATTCTTAGCTTTTGTCACAGAAAATAGGTTGGTTCCCAGATTACCCAAGGATGTAACAGAGAACTCCACAGGACAGATGGGAATCCTGAAGAAAAAAAGAAAGGAAAAGAAACAAAAAAGAAAGAAACTGTACAGTTTCATGGACATTTTGGTGATAGCTTTCATAATATGAATAGAGGCTTAGTGTGACAATGAATAGGCTAACTAATAGAAATTCTAACCATTTTCAGTTGTCCAGAAGTGGCAAATTTCCAGAAGTCCTTTAAGATAAAAACTACTGAAGTTCATGAAGAATGAACGAACCTAGAATACTTTCACACTGTGACTTTGAATGTTCTTTAATTTTATGTATTGCACAAAGTTCTAGGCTTTTTGATATCAATAGTAGTCATCTAGGGCTTATACATTTATTTATCCTTCATTATGTGATTTTCCTGTTTGTATTTTGAAAGATAAAAGACACACAACTAAATGATCTACATCTTACAATGATTTAATACTAATGCTATGTTGTATACATTTGTATATGTTGTTACATTGTGACAAATATATAAATGACTTCTATGAGTTTTACTTTTTTTATATATCATTGCTTTATTTAGCAAATATTTATTAAGCACATATAGGAAAATGTAGTGAGACTCATAACAGAAAAGCACATAATATGACAATATGAGATTTTAAACATGAAGTGATTGTTCACGTCTTCGTAATTTTGTATGATTTCTATGGCAATGCATTTAATATTTTAATTTTTAATGATTTGTGTTAGGTCTGGGAGAACTGTTAGGTCAGTTGGCCGGTATGCTAAGCCAGTGGCGCAGGTCAAATGCAAAGAATTGCACAGAAGTTAGATTAGAAAACAAAGTTTATTTAGAAAGTAAATTAGAGAGAGAGAGAGGAGATTCAAGGTAGGAGAGGCCAAAGCTTAGGAAAACATGGCGGCAGCCATAGCTCAAAAAGCCTACAGCCACACAAGAGTTTAGTAAGGCAATTGCAAATGGCTACTCCATGTTGAATCGTTTTAAACTTTCCCTTTAATGGGGGAAGGTCATTAAGGTGATTGGGTGGTGCTCTGCTCCATATCGTCAGGAAGGGCAGGTAAGTGCAGGTATTGATGTCAGGTGATGAATAGCAGGCAGATGGGTGGGTTAGTCATGGTTGCTGCCATGGTGATGGGGTCTGTCTGGGTCAAAAAGGTCACAAAGGGCTGATTAACTTGGGTCTTATGGGTGGAGGCAAATACTTGAAATAGAAAAGCTAATCAGTACAAAACAAGCTGGAGAGGGGTATTGCAAAACAATTATCAATAGCTACCCGAGAAACTGGTTCCGTCCTTGGCTAGTGGATTAGAGGGTAAATTAAAGTGAACTGTTAGAAAAACATGAGATTTAGGCAATGTTAAAATGACTCATGGAGTATATTGATTCCATGTTATGTTCTTTCAGTTTGCAAATCTGCCTTCTACTGAAACTCATGTATGTTCCATTTGTTTTATGTATGTAAGCCTACTATATAAAGCTCAACAAGTGTTTCATAAGTTAATGATGGATGTGTCATCATAATTTACATGAATAATTTGGATGTAAAATGATATGTTATACTGAAATTAATCTGACACTCTAGTAATGTCTCTAAAATATATAATAATTATTTTAAAAGATAATTTCTCCATATTACTCTATTCCTTTATTGACTCTTCTCTTTGTTAAATCTGTATAGAATTGTAAGCTTTTCTATTTTATTTACCTCCTTTCATCCACCTGAACAATGAGTGTTCCTGTATGATTGAAGGACAAATTTTATTATCCAGGAGGATGGGATTCTAAAGGAAATATACAATGGATTAGAAAATCAAAATAGTGTGGCAGCAGCACTTTCTGTACAGCTCATTGAAGCATCTTCTTGCTCTTGAATTGTTTCTAGTTCGAGTCACTCTTTGCTTAACATTCAATGCAGTAATAAGGATTTGGGGGTGGCTTCCACTTGAGAAGAAAATCCCATGCTGAAATATCTAATAGGACAAAAGTGGCATCTAAAATATGGGAAGACTGAAATCTCTGTGTTGAATATCTTTCATTTGTCTTTCAGGAAAAAGGTTTTTGTTGTTTTGTTTTTGTTTTTGTTTTAGTCTGTATTAGTCTTCAACATTAGCTGAATAGGGATTTGAAGATTAACATAAGGAGGCAGTCTAGATTTGCATATAGGCCCAAATGACTCTTTTTCCTCACAGGTGATCCTGGGTATCTTAATGTGAAGGATATGCAGATTGTCTTGCTTAAAACTTATTCAACCCTCTTTCTAGTTTGCCCTTCTCTAATGCAGTGACTAAAACACCAAAACTGTCATTTCCCGGAGGCCTTTGAAATCTACATGTTTAGATTTTAGCAAATTAATCATCTGTTTCTAAATTAGAATTAAAATGACTTTATTTGGGGAAGAGATAGATGATGAATAACTGTATCCCTTATGCTGGTCAGCTAAGAAAGGTTTTAAAAGCAGGGTTCTGGAGCTAGATGCTGAAGCAGCAGCCTCCTGTGCCCTCTAGCAATTGTTTCACCTCACCAGGAGTGGTGGCTTCTTTGGCATGATGGCAGATGCTGAGACACTGGGAGTCATTCCTGAAAATCCAGGCTAGCATCACTCTCTTCAACTCTCCATCAATTTAGTAAATACTTTTATAATCTACATTAAATCCTTTTAAGATCAAACTATCTAGAATACATTTCATTTTCTGCAAATCGACTGGGATTTGTGGTTTGCATTTTCTTTTATTTTCTTTTTTTAGAAACTGATGCTTATTTTCCATCAATATTGTTTCCATGTTGCTTATGAGCCTGAGGAAGAACAGCTGAAGACCACTAATAGTTGTGTCTATCCATTCAGTTGCCTGAGCAGTGGGAACTGCAGACCAGTCTTCTGTGGCAGGCTAACCATGCCAGTCTTGAGTAGGGAACTGCTGAGTTGGCACAGGGTGCACCTGCATTCCTTCAGGCCAGGCTGCAACCTCAGGCTGAGTAGCAGAGAGCTCAGGAGCTGGAGAAGTCCATTCACCCTGAAATTCCTCCTTGGTCACAGCTGTTTCAGCAGCTCTTCCTTTTCAATCTCTTTGGGAATCTCTGTAGAAGCAGAGTCAGTCATAAGCTTCCACCGATGTTCATGGGAATGCGCAGAACTTCCCGAGCCAACATCTACCACATCAGACCCACTGAGTGAGCTTCTTTGTTTGTTGCATGGGATGGCAATGTCTACATAGCACAGAGGAGAGATTGTGTTACACAGAGCAGTAGTAGGCAGGATAACATAAGATGCCTCTGTGAGAGGCTGTTGGTCAGCCCTGGGACCAGTAACCACCAGCATCAGGGTTCCTGGAAGGCTACCTGGATCTGGTGGGTGAAGGTTCCAGGAGCGAAGTGGCCAGCAATAGGAGTGGCTCCAGTGGCAGCAGCAAACGTCAGCACAGCCCGCTGGCCAGCATCCCTGGAGGATATGACACTGACATCCGCAGGGTTTTCAATTGCAACAATGGCACAGGCTGCCAGCAGAAGCTTCTCCCAGGTCGTCTTCAGATTTATGATGTAAATGCCATCACTCTTGCTTTTATAGATGCATTGTTCCATTTGGAAGTCAAGGTTGGTGCCACCTAAGGGAGTTCCTGCTCCAAAAAATTTGAGGACAACCTGCTCCTTCATTTGCATGATATCAAGGGCTCCAGACACTATGAAGATTTCCCTTTAAATTACCATGGGAATCCAAAATAATGCTGCATAGACTCCTCTCTGGTTAGCACAGAAAGGTGATTTGTTTTTTCACTATCATAAGAGCAGACATAATTGTGTGGGATGTGAGTCATATTGTGATAATATAAAAGATATGCCCTATCTTTGTCTATCCATCTACACATCTTTCTTGGGAATCTGGCTCTTAAAGCTAGGAGTTAAGAATGAAATCCTAGGCCAGGTACATATTAGGTCAAAATAAATGTCCTGTGATTCATTATTCTGCAGCTTGTCCATATAAAGTATTTAGGCAAAACGAAAGAGTCCAGAGCATGGCATCTGTTTCCTGCTTTTGTGGCTCATACATATGAAGTACATCATTATTAGTTAAAGTATCTTTTTCTCTCTCTTTTTTAAATGGAGTGTGAGCTCCTTTAAGAAATTCAAAAAAGACAATACCTTTCCTACTATATTGACAGATCTAAAATACGTTGGAAAATTTAAACCTGGGATACTTAGTCTATTAGTTAAAATAATATTTTATCTATTACGTCATTTGCTAATAGCACATTTGCTACAGAAATATTTGTGAGAATAGTATCATAAGCTAATATCATAGACAAAACTCTAGTGACATTTTGAGAATTGTAAGCTAACATTACGAGCAATGCATTATTCTCATTTTTTTAAACATTTAGTTCTGTAAAAACTTTGTAAGAAACAATCTATCTTGCTTTTTCACCTATTTATATATTCCAAAAAGTTGATACAATATGATACAACTGTCCAAATAAGGAAAAGGAAAATTTGGTTATTAAATATGAAACCTATTTATTTATTTAAAGAAAAGCAAGGCTTATAATAATATCTGTTTCTGAACTCATTGTTACTGATTGGGTGTTTAAAACATTTGTTTTATAATGGTAATATATCTTGCACCTTTACCTCAGCTGTCTGTATAGCTCATTCTGTGGAGGAAGCATAATAATGATACCATTTAGGCTTAAATTGCCATAGAGCAAATGTATCAATGTGTTTTGTGCAAACTGCATTACCAGTAACCATGACTTTACATAATGTTTGACATTAATATCAACATCCAACAAAAACAATCACCCAGTTTTATTTGAACTGTGAGACTTTGCACATGCTCATTATCTGTTACCAAATTTTTCCCTAAATCCTTTGGGAGGAAATAAGTAGTTTGACCATACACAAGGTAAATCCACCCAGATAAAGTGTGAGAAAAAAGACTCCAGAAGGGCTACCAGTTAATTTTCACACTTGCTATTTTCTCAGTTTAATAGGGACCAGTCCCTCGGGCACATTATAGGAACGTAAACTGTTATGCAATAACTTGCTTTTTGATTTGCACTTCTTAAGTGACTGATTCTACTACTGTCTATAATTGTCAATAACACTTCCTCTTACGTTTCTATACTTAGTTTTAAAATTTGACCTCAAGACTTTTTTTTTTATTGTTTGACATATTCTGTGGAATATTGCTTGTCTGTGCTTTAAAAATTATGATGCTTAGATAATTTTCATCTTCCTCTGATTTGAAAGAGATGGTCCATGACAAATTCTCCAGCTACATATGTAATAAATATTTGTGATTTGGATGCTGATTTTGACTAGACACAAAGAATGTGAAACCTTGAATGGCCATTTTCCATTAAGCAGAAAAGGATATAAACTAAAGCAGGGATTTATGCTGTTTTCATGTATTTTTCTTTCTGGGCCATTACTAACCTCATTTAATTCTCTAGTAACAGAGATATATTCACCAAAAGAAGATACACCAGACCCTGTTATGAAACCCACAGATGGTCACAGGGATGTTCACCATTGGTCAAAATGTTCCTCTGGCATCCGCTTCCACTCTTAGCATTAGTTAAAGGACTTGGTCAAATATGTGTAAATTTTGTGTGATATGTTTTCTGCAAGCCAAAAATCTCCTCTAAGAAAAGAAAGATTAGATGTGTCAGTGCTATTTTGGTAGACTTGAGCATGGATCATACACTGACTTTAGTTTAACTACCAATAAAAAATCTCAATAGAAACTGTCTGAACCATGTTTGCTTATCAATATTTCTTGAGACATTTTCAAAAACACCTCATAAAGTTTTATAAGATGAGTATTTCATGGACAACCTATAAAAAGAGATGTTTAGACATGGAGAAGAACTGTCTAAAACTCTTCAGTGTTAATAGTTCAAGTGACTTAAAAACCATGTAAATGATCCAAATCTTTTTATAGATAAATGATGGTGAGACAATATAAATGATTTACTTACAGGCATGCTATTAGTTGGGCTGCACCAGCATTCCAGTCCACGGCCAATAGGCTAAATTTGAGCTATTCACCATTTTTAAGTGCATTTTAACATTTTTTTTATAATATGAATATTTTATGGTACTTATAAGCCATTACATAGCACATTCCACAATGGGCAAAAAGATAATTTGTCCAGTTATGTTCAGTGATTTTACTCTTTGTTCCTTTAAAGCTGATACTTTAAGTCAGTTTGTCAAAATTTGATTTTATTACGGCTCAAAAAAATTACAGACACATTTACATTTATAATAAAGAATTTTCCAAATTACCAATTTTGTCATGTCAGAGATTGTTTCCATGCATAAAAGGCTATTCTACAATTTGTAAAACTATTTCAGGTGTCATAAAATATTTTTATTGAAATAATTATAGATGACTATCTTCCCTGAATTTGAGAATTCTGGTAATAGAGTGAAACGCAAATAATTTATAGCAATATGTCCTAGTTTATAGTTACTCGTTAATAGCATCAAATAAAATATAAATTACTAAAATATTCTATCAAGTATGATGCTTAAATTTAAATACATTTATATTTGATATTCAATGAAACATCGCTTGAAGTAATTTATCTGTAGTGCTAAATGTGTACACAAAATTATAAAAAATTGTTTGAATAATGATAAATTCCACTGAATCACATGGTAAAGTCAGTTATAGTATACTTACAATAAATTATTTTATGTTTTCCAAACATGAATAATAAAGGGTTTCCTACCAGATTTACCATTTCTCCTCCATGAATATGGCCAGAAAATGGATGATAAAATTAGTCAGTAGAGAAGATCACCTATTTGCTCCAGAAACTATATGTGTGTATTTTATTTATTCCAAGTCTACTAGCAAGTACAGTATTCTAATTCCCATTTCATAGCTGAAAAAAATAGAGCTTTAAAGAGATGCCATTTCCAATGCCAAACTGCTAATTGATGTCCAAATGTATGTTAGTCTTTTTTCACTAGTCATTGCTTTTTCATTGCTTTTTTCACCAGTCATTTCTGTCTTTTAAATTAAAAACTATCTTAAAAATAGTAATGCATAATGTTATAGTAATTGAAAATGTTTAAGATATTTAACAAAAAAGAATGATAAATTGTGGCAAATAAAAAAAATATTATTTAGCAGCCATCAAAAATAAATATTTCCTGTTATAAACTATGGAATTAACTGTGAAATTACCATGACAAGTGAGTGGGTAGGAATACAGAGGATATGAGATTTATTATGTATTTTATAACTACAGAAATTGGGTAATGAGTTTGTTAGGGTCATTAAATTAATCTCTGTTTTTCTGTATGTGTTTGTAATTATATATAATACTTTTTAAACATTAGAATATCTGAATTACCAAGAACACTTAATGACACAGGGATATTCTATAGTGTAATAGTTTTAAAAAGAGAAACTGTTAAAACTTATAATTGGCTTATTTCTTTTTGAATCTATATCTGGAAAGAAATATACCAAAAGACAAAAATGTTCTTTATCTTTGGCAGGATAAAATAGAATATGTATTAGTTTCTATTTTTCTATTCTTTGTAGATATTACCCTGCACATGCATTATTGCTTTCTTACTTGAAAAATTAAGCATAATTAAAAGCACTAAGCATTGCCATTTTTACTTCAAAGTTCTTAAGATAATGAAAAATAAACTAAATTAAGTGAATACTAATTTTTTCCAGATAAGCTTATTAACTAATTAGGAATAAACTTCCAACTATTCTATAATAATCGTAGGAGTTCAGTTTCATTCTTCTGAATATGGCTACTGATCTTAAATCAGTATTTCTGGAACTTAAATATCACTCTTCAATTAATTGTCTCAGAAGTTTGGAATGTGTATGTTTAACATATGATAGTCAAATTGTTGACTTTATCCAAATTAATTCTTTTTTTTTTTCCTGAGTACAAACAGAAACATTTGAAGTGGCGTCAAAAATATTTTAAAAATTCATTTAGTAATTTATGTGAGGTTCAAAAATCTAAGGAAAAATGTGCATTGATATTTAGAAAGAGAAGCAATACACAGAGCAGTCATTGATATTGTATGAACATAAGTTCTTTACATACTTGAACCTCTGTATGTAAAAGTGGTGCCATTTTAAAGAGACAGAATTTTGTTTAGGTGAAACTACTGGTTAAAATAATGTAAACAATTGCTGCATGCTATTAAAAAAATGCAAAACACTACTTTAAAAAAAATCTCTGTATTTGCATCTGGGGAGAGTTTGTAACTACTACTATTTATTTTCAGTTAGCAGAACAGCTGAAACATAATAAGAAAAAAAAAATGTCATTCGGGTTCTCCAAACTTTGATTGCTATCATTGGCCATTCTTGTGTCTCCTCTTTTTTTTTTTTTTTTTAGATCTTCTCATTCTCTTGGGTGGCTCAAATTAAGTTTTCTGAAACTCCGTCTTTCCTTTTGTGTTGTGTTCTCTAATAACTAGCACTTATATATTCCCATGACTCTCAGTAACCACTCCAGATAATCTGTTTCTACATAAATTAGGTCATTCTTCAATGTAACATTAAAAAAAAAAAAAAAAACTAGCTGCATAACTTCCACAATTTAGTACTCTATTCTTCACATTAAGAAGTATAAAAATGATATATTATTTTATATTTTACCCAATGACTTAGTAGAATTGATGCTTTTTACTTTATGTTGTGGAATAATTAAGAATAAGATCTTTGTTTTCAAAGATATCAGAAATTATTGAACACATTGAAGGTATTCAAAAGTCATTTGTCAAATGATGCATAAGTGAATTTATAAATAATTGATTAGACTTATTAATGAATGCTGGAATCTTAAAGTATTGTTCTTTTTTGAAATTGAACAACGCGTTTCTTAAAATTTAGTTTGGTAAAAGATAATTAAACTGTAATTAAAACTTTTGCACAAATATAAACCTTGAAAAGGTACACTCATTTCTTTAAGCATATTGTATGCTAGGTATTGATAGGATGGTTGTACTTTAAAAAAATATATCTGACTGACCATCTTCCAGACTCTGCACAAATTAAACTGTGAATGAGAATGATGGTTGCTGCCAAGGTCACCTAAACATGATTTATAGTTCCCTTCCTCCTTAAAAAAAAGTATTAAGAGCTTACTTAGAGAATTAATTTTATAGCCAGTTATAGCATCAAATTGCTTCTGTATTAACCCTCTATTTTTCCTTGACATCACAATCTGGTGGTTATAAAGTTTAGGCTGTGGAACTTTAAAGACTTCTTCCAGCAATACATTTTTTTTTCTTTAAGTAATTTCAGACTGAAGAAAAAGAAACTTTTACCAGTATTTGTTTTTATATTGTTCAAGATAGTAAAGTTATTTACTGAAGCATCCCTACTTCCTTGATATTCTCTTTTGAGGCTATTCTAGCATAAAATTAAATATTGCATTGCAAATGCATATTTGTTTATTCTCAACTAGTCAAAGCCATGCTAAGCAAAAATAACAAATGTGGAAACATCATACGGTCTGACTTCAAATTATACTACAACGCTATAACTAAAGCAGCATGGTGCGGGTATAAGAATAAACAGATTAATAGAACATAATAAAGAATCCAGAATAAAACCACATATCTATTATAACCAACTTATCTTCAACAAAGCCAACAAAAATTAATAGTGGGGAAAGATATCCTATTCAATAAATGGTGCTGAGAAAGTTGGGTAGCCATATTCAGAAGAATGAAACTGAACTCCTATTTCTCACATATAAAAAATTAACTAAAGAGGTATTAAAGACTTGAAACTATAAACATTCTAGAAGAAAAACATAGGAAAATATCTCCCGAACATTGGCATAGGTAAATAGTCTATGTGGGAATAAAAAGCAATATACAGACGAGACTTAATTAAACTAAAAAGTTTCTGCACGACAAAATAATCAACAGAGTGAACAGAAAATGTACATAATGGAAGAAAACATTGGCAAGTTATTCCTCAGACAAAGTGCTAATACCCAGAATCTACAGGGATCTCAAATTATTCAACATGAGAAAACATTAAAAAGTGGTCAAAGGATATGAACAGACACTTCTAAAACATATAATCAGTCAACAAACATAAGAAAAAATGCTTAACATCACCAATCATTAGATATGCAAATTAAAACCACAATGAAATGTCATCTTACATCAATCAGAATAGCTATCATTAAAACATCAAAGAATAGCAGGTGTTGGCATGTATTTGGAGAAAAAGGAACACTCATACACTTTAGGTGGAAATGTAAATTAGTTCAATCTCTATGGAGAAGTCATGGAACTAACCTAAGTATTCATCAACTGTGGCCTGGATAAAGAAAATGTGGTATTAAATACTAAGCACCCATTAAAAAAAAGATGAAACCATGTTCTTTGCAGCAAAATGAATAAAGCTGGAGAACATCATCCTAATTGAACTAACTCAGAAACAGAAAACTAAACACCACATGTTCTTATTTATATATCAGAGCTAAATGGTCACAAAGATGGAAATAGTAGGCACTGGTGACATTAAAAGGGCTTAGGCTAGGGAAGGGGAACAAGGGTTCAGAACTACCTATTAAGTACAATGTTCACTATTGGGAAATGGAGACACCTGAAGCCCAATCCCCACCAGTATGCAAAATGTCCACGTAACATTCACTTGTATCCTCTATATCTAAAATGAAAACATATAAAAATAAAAACAAAACAAAACTTAATGGTCAATGTGATGGTGTTAAGAGGTGGAACCTTAAAGAGGTGATTAGGACATGAGCGCTTTCTCTAATGAAATAAGATGATGGCCCTTATAAAAGAGGCTTTACACAGAGTTCAGCTCATTTGTCCTTCTGTTTTCTCCCAAGTGAGTACAGGGCAACAAGGAAGCTTGCCAGTGCTTTGCTCTTGGACTGCTCGGCTCCAGAACTGTGATAAAATAAATTCCTATTCTTATACATTTCCCAGTCTCAGGAAATTGGTTACAGCAGCACAAATGAATTTTCCAATAAATTTTACTCCCTCTGAATTTATTTCTTTTCAGTTTTATTCATTGACACCATGCACTGTGCGTTGCAACCACCCAATAGAAGGTAATGTTGAAATGAATACTACAACAGATAATATCAATAGCCTGAAGAGATATTTTACTGCTTGGCATAAGCTTGTCATTTTAAAACTAAATTTGCATTTTTAAAAATGCTCAGACTAATTGATTTAAAAAAGGGAAAAGTTAATAATATACTCATTTTCTTTGTTGAAAGCAAATGAAGTCTGACTTCTTAGAAATATAACTAGACAATAAGCAAAATTATTGCATAATTAAGTCCAGTTATGTTAAAAATGTATAATGTATCAATAATTTTATTGACTGCCCAAATTTCAATGAATAAATGTTATCTTAGAAAATTATATCAGTTTACAAAATTGGAGTAAATAGCAATCAGTAATTTGGGAAAGAACTAAAAATGAAGATATAGGAAAAAAATATTTTCATGCACTGAAAATTTGAATGTATTGCCTTTGGTTAAAAAGAAAAAATGCTGAGCACAGAGAGGCCTTAACTCTGCCCTATAATTTGACCTAAAATATTTCTTATTTGGCTCTTATAGATCAGAATCTCAAGCTTGAAAGGAAACTAATCTGTAATTCAATTTTCAACAAACTTATATTTAGCTCTGATAGCAAATAGCTGAACAAATACTATTTCCTGAAATATAAAAATTAAACATGAGGAGACAGATAGTAGGGATTTCATTTTCTATATGTTGTAATAACACTAGTGAAAGCAATGTTTGACAGATGTTACATGATGAAATTATAGTACCTTTGAATGAAATACTTAACAAAAGTTTATTTTATTCTGGCAACCTGAGTAAGGAGGTGTACATTAAAAGTCATGCTTCTTATTAGCTGTTGATGCTCATAAAAGTAACAAAAAATGCTCCAGTTTTGCATTTTTAGGAGAGCTTTATAAATTAGATTTTACAGTTAACTTGAGTTTCATCTTTCAATAAAATCTTGGGGGCTGAGAATGTATATAACTTTTACTTTGAAGAATTTCATTGAAAAAAAGCTAATTTTTCCCCCAAACAACAAAAGGAGATAAACCTGTATTGAACAACTGTCATGTGTTAGACATTTTGCTGTTTTCATTGTAGAAAGGTAGAATTTTTTTAATGGTTGTAGGCTGTAGCAGTGCTGCCCCACAAAAACTTTCTGAGAAGTTAGATGTGTCTTATCTGTACTGCCCACTATGGTAGTCACTACAACCATTTGTGCTATGCAACACATGAAATGTGGGTAGATGGTCTAAGAGATTAAATATTTAATTTTATTTTATGTCCATTATTTCAAATGTGTCTAGCCACATATGGCAGTGTTATGTGGTGGTATGTATTGAACATCACAGCTTTACGTATAGCACTCCCTAGCAAAGAATTTTAATTTGATAATCATTATAATAGTATAAGATACCCATGATACAAATAACAATTATCTTCTATTTTAAATTAAATTATACAAACAGGCCAGGTGCATTGGGCCACACCTTTAATCCCATCAATTTGAGAGGCTGAGGCAGGAGGATTGCTTGAACCCAGGAGTATGAGACCAGCCTGGGCCACATAGTGAGATCTTGTCTCTACAAAAAAATCCAACAGCTGGGTGTGTAGTCCCAGCTACTCAGGAGGCTGATGTCAGAAGATTGCTTGAGACCAGGAGGTCAAGACTGCAGTGAGCCATGATTGTGCCACTGCACTGCACTGCAGCCTGAGCAACAGAGTGAGACCTCAACTCAAAAAATAAATAAATAAAAATAAATAAAAGCAAACACAAAAATGAAATTGCAAAAAAAAAAAAATTCTGCAACAGAAAAAACAATAATATCTATGTTTGAATCATTGTGCATAGTTTTTAGGTAACATTTTTAAATACCTGTGTTAAAAATGAAGTTCATCTGGTGCTATTTTTGTGATGTCTATTAAATGCTTATTTGAGAACACTAAATTAATGAAAAGTGCAAGCATTATTTGTACGTAACATTTTTGGAGTGAATTATACATTTTTTTCCTAAAATCTTGGCATTACCCAGTCTTCTGTTTTCTGCTCTTTTCTCTCTTTACTCCATGATGTGCTGTTATAATAGAAGATCTGCAATTGGGTGATTGGTTAAGAACAGAAACTTATTTCCTCACAGTTCTGGAGGCTGGGAAGTCCAAGGTCAAGGTGCCAGTGTCTTGTGAAGATCTTCTTACTGTGTTCTCACATGGTGGATGGTGGAAAGGCAAACACAGAACAACTCCCTCTGTCAAGCTCCATTATGAGAAAATCTAACCCCATTTGCAAAAGAAGAACAGTCACGGCCTTATCACTTCTTTTTTTAATTTTAAAAATGTGGGGTACAATTCAGGATTAGGTATACAAATGTTCGTTATGCAGGTACCCTTGTTGATGAGGTGTACCTCCTCCCCCAGCTGTTTCCCACTACTGCCAATCCCACCCCCCTTCCTGGCAGTTTTCCACTACTACCAATCCCACCCCCCTATACTGACAGTTTCCCACTACTGCCAGTCCCACCTCCCTACCTCCCCTGGCAGTACCCACTATTGCCAAACCCTTTCTTATAGTATTATGATCATTGTTCAAGATCTGCATATAAGTGAGAACATGTGGTACTCAGTTCTTTGTTTCCGTAATAGATGACTCAGTATTATAGACTCTAAGCCCATCCAAGTTGAGGTGACGTTCATAATTTTGTCCTTTTTTTTTTAATGGCTGCATAATATTCTAATTACTTCTTAAAGGCCGACCTCTTTTTTTTTTTTTTTTTTCTTTTTTGAGCTGGAGTCTTACTCTGTTGCCCAGACTGGAGTACAGTAGCATAGTCATGGCTAACTGCAGCCTCCTCAACCTCCTGGTTCAGATGATCCTACTGCCTCAGCCTCCTTAGCAGCTGGGACTACAGGCACATACCACAACAATGAGCTAAGTTTTAAATTATTTTAGAGATGAGATCTTGCTATGTTGACCAGGCTGGTCTCAAACTCCTGAGCTTAAGCAATATGCCTGCCTCAGTTTCCCAAAGTACTGGAATTACAAGGGTGAGGCCTCATGCCCTACCAAGACCTTCCTCTCAATGTTATTATATTAGCAACACTTGAATTTTGGAGAGAGCACCTTTAAATTGTAGCAAACCTGTGCCTTCAAACCTGTGTCCTCTGAATTAATGTTATTATGCATAATGCCTCTAACTACTAGTGATATTCTATTGAAGATCCCAAATTCTATTTCTCTTGGAAAAAAATTTCTTAGTTCCAAAGATAAGTGCACAATAAATGTATTTGACATCAACAACTGTGTTTTCTATTAGCACTTATTTTATTCTTGATTAACTAGCACAGGGTTAAATATAAAAGGATTGTACTAGAAACAATACCAATGAGAAAAAATGTGGAGGAAACCAAAAAGGCTAGAAAAGCTGTCAAAGTTTGATGCTAGTTTTACACAGAGTGAAGGAGAGATTAGAGGTAGGTCAGGGGCAAGCCACCTAGACCACCAAGCACACTGAGAAAACTTAGGGAAGATCAAAGCAGAATCTTGGAGTCAACCATCAGAGGAGGTCTGAGACTTTCAGAAATGAGCTGTCATGTTATCCCTGTCATGAGCATCCTTTGAGTGCTGTGACCTCATAGCCTCAGGGAAAAGGCAACCATTTGATTTCTGAGAGCAGCAAGTCATGTCCTTGATCACTTATACTCCCTGAAGTTGAAGGCTTCAAGGAAGGTATTTTTATGCCCAGCACACACCTAATTCACATTCACCCACTTATTCTAGCTAGTCATTTCTTTTAGTACATTTAACTAAAACACATCATCAAGAGCTAAAGTCTATTTATTCTGTCTTCTCATATATCTTTCTTCTCCTGGGGTCAACAAACTTTTCGTTTAAAGGCTAACATATTTTTTAACTTCAAAAGAGTCTTTGTTGATGCTGTTTTAATACAAAAGCAGCCATAGACATTGCATAAACAAAGTGGCATAGTTATGTCCCAATAAAACTTTTATTTATAAAAATAGGTGGTCCACAAGGTTTGACCCATGGCGAGTAGTCTGCCAATCCTTTCTCTGGATCCTGGTCAAATTTTACTACACAATGTAATAATAACAATTATAATGGTATCACTAACTCCAGATTTGCCTTATCCCACCCTTTATTTAACATAACAAACTCATTTTATCAGTTAGATCATTTAAATATGTAACAAACTTCCTCCAAACGTATTAACTGTCTTAATACTGAGTATATTTAGAGATAGTATATGAATTTGGTTTGGCTACCGCAGTAGGAACTTAAAAATGAGATTTAAAAAATTGGGCTCACTTCTAACTATTAAAAGTAAGGATTCTGTGAAATGTTGTGTGACTTCACAGAGGACTTGGGGAAGAAATTCAAATCACAATTGTTTTCACAGTCCTTCAAATGAAATTATCAAAATACTCTATAAGATATTTAGTTTATTTAGATTTAGTTATATTGTAAGTTTTTCAGAGATAAGTATTGTATTTATTTATGCCTACAGCAAATGAAATTTGTTTAAAGAATGAACTTACATTTAAGTGGGTGTGACCTATTAAACTAAGGCCTGAGGCAATTGAAATACAGAAAATAAAAATAGATTAATTCCAGAGGTCAATGCAAAAAAGAAAGTTAAAAAATAAGACTGAGGATAAAAAAACTAGATCTGAGTGTAAAACTAGGATTCCCATCTTTAAAGTTGTGTCAAAATTAATAAATAAATGAATATAATAGAGTATGTAAAATACAGCATAACATCATAATGGACATGCATGTTTATCTTTGTTCTGTTCAATAAGCAAACCAAAAAAATGCTTTTGTTTTTATAAACTAGAAGGTTTTTTGAGTTACTGAAATTAAAATAAAATTGAAATCTGGCCAGACGTGGTGACTCATGTCTATAATCCTAGCACTTTGGGAGGTCAAGATGTGAGAATTGCTTGAACCCAGGATTTCAAGACCAGCCAGGACTACATATTGAGATCTTGTTTCTACAAAAAATTCAAAAGTTAACAGCATGATGGTTGAGACTGTGACTATAGTGATCTGTGATCATGCCACTGTACTCCTACCTGGGTGACAGAGTGAGACTTCAACTCAAAAAAAAAAACAGAAAAAGAATATTTGTAATGCACACAAATGCAAAAGGTGTATCTAATATAGGAAGAACTGTGAAAAGGATGCAGAAATTTCCTTGCCCATGTCTTACTCTGGGCCACTGACCCTTTTCCTTTCTAGCCAAGAGCGAGATATTTATTCTATAGGGAGTTGAAACAGATTATGAGCACCATTCCCAGCTGATGGCAGCATTAATCACCTTATTAAAAGTCAGTCAACTGAACATGGAGACCATTATCATCTTACTTCCCCTAAACTCCCAGGTTAGGATTTCACTTTACAGATTAGAAATGGGAATATTATTTCCTGGGGAATTTGACCACCCAAAATAATCTTACAGATCAAAATAGTCACAGATCTCTAAAGGAAGTATCGATGTGTTCACCCAATACTCGTATAAAGATATACACAGTCTTTGTTCATTCTGGTTGCTATTAAAAAATGCCATAGACTGGCAGTAATTTATTTCCTACAATTTCAGAGGCTGGGAAGTCTATGACAAAGGTACCAGCAAATTTGGTATCTGGTGAGATTCCACTTTCTGGTACACAGATGGCATTATTTTGTGGTGTCTCACCTGGTAAAAGGGGACAGTTATCATTCTGGGGACTCTTTTATATGAACATTAATTCTATTCATGAAAACTCTGCTCTCATCACTGCTCAGATCACCCTAATCACTGACCAAAGGCCCAGCCTCCTAATACCATTATCTTGGATTTCAACATATAAGTTTGGGGAGAATACAAACATTCAGACCATAGCACCCATCAATCAGAAGCCCTGCCAAAATATATAGAGTTTAATTTCAACATTTGATGTCTACTCATAAATCTTAACAAAATCTATTGATCACCAAACATTCCAGAAAAATCTCTAGCATGAAAATTGAGTCTGAAAAGAAATAATCCTATAAAAAGAAACTAGTAGAAAATAGAATCAATGTAGTGAGTCAAAAGTGACAAAAAAAATATTCAAGAGAACAGAACCAAAGACAAAGAAAGAAAACAGAAAGAAGATAATTTTTTTAAGTATACTTAGGAAATATGAAACTCAAATATTAATTTCAGAAATAACAGATATAAATGAGGAAAGCAAGTAATGAAACAGTTCTTAGACCTGAAGGCAATAAGCCTTCAGAATTCTCACTAAGTGTTCACTTACCGGTGTACATTACTGTGAAATTTTAGGTCACTGAGGATTAAACAAAACAAAACAAAGCTCATAAAATCTTAGTTTGGAGGATAGAAGTAAGGTGAATTAAGTACAGAGAACACTGAATAATCAAACCTTCTCAGCTCCCACTCCAGAAATTACAAAACAAAATGAATCATTATCCTCAGCATTCTGAAGAAATATTATCTTCAATCTATAAGTACATACTAAGCTAAATTAAAAATAAAAAAGATATTACAAATTATTTGAAAACCATTTCTCCAAAATTTAATATTTCATCCCAACTTTTTCAGAAAATTATCAGAAAAAAATGTGATTAATTAAACAAAGAACCTCAAGTAAAGCAAAATTTGTATATGAAATATCTTTCTTGTATTGCTATTAAGTCCATGGGACATTCAGTGCCTACATCTCAAATCTAAAAATCAAGCAAATAAACAAAGCAACAAAAATTAAAGATAAATATAAAAATATTTGTGAAAATCTTTGAAACTAGTAAAATGGATAAATGAATGATTACTTCAAAGAAAATATTAAAAGCTATGATGCAATACTGGAATAATGTGAAAAATAAGAGTTATCATTAATATTAAGTTTTATTTCTTTTCTTGGTTTTTCTCAGGTGTCTTGTTCCATGATCAGTCACTTGCCAAAACAATCTATTCTTATTGTGACTGACACCCAATACCCAGGTGTCTGGAAAGCATGTTGGTAAAACTAAATGAGGACATGATTGACACTGTAAGCATTGGGAGGAGTATTTTTGGTTCCATAACTTAACTGGGGTAAAACTGAGCAAAACCTTCAACAAATCATTGCACACAAAAATGCCCAAAGAAACTCTGCTTAGAAAAATAATTACTTCAAGTATTTTGATGTCTGTAGATTTTCCTGACTTACCTTCTCCCTTGTAGAAGCACTTTAAATAATGAGAATATAAAATATAGTTTTTAGAGATATATACGTATGTAAATCCTATGATTTTAAATATAAAATGTAATGTATACATACATACTCTTTTATTCTATCATACCGATATAAAATTGCCTTAGAAAAAGCACAGTAACTGGAATAATGTGAATTTAGCTGATTAAATTTATAGATTCTAAACTATATTTATTTTTAACTTCTGAGATATCAGGTAATAGTTTTCATATTAGAGAATCAGCAAATTGTCATTATGAAGTTATTAAAGAAAAAAATGAATTCCAATTGAAATTGTTTCTTTCTCAGCTGAATAAAAAAAGTGTTTTTAAAAAATATAGAATAAATGTAATTGGCGAAATATAATATGATATTAAGGTTGATTAAAAATACAACAACATTTTTTGTATTAGTAATTTTTGAAAGATGTCAGAGAGACTATCAGAAAAAATAATTTTAAAAAGACTCATAAACTTCACAAATGATTATCAAGCTTCTCCATCTCTTCACAGATAATATGGTCCAATATATTAAGTGTTGATATATAAAATCTAAACTACATTGCAACTGAGAGTATGCACTATGAAATGTGTTCTTTTTCTTTAAAAAGTATTATATATGGGGTTTGTTTAAAGATAGTGTCCTTGTAAATGTGGGCTCTTTGTAATATATAAAATATTGCTTTTGTAAATGCCAATAGCTGGGAAGATAACTTTTTATATTAACATAATACAAGTGTATATTAGTGAGTAGATAAGACCTGAACTTGCACTGCCAAAAATCAGAATCAAAACTATCATGTGAATATTTGTTTTTCTCCTGAAAATATAATTGCACACAGCAGAGAAGCTCACATTTCTAATGTTTTTCAGCTCTATTTAATTCTAAAATTGTAACTTTACAATTTATTTCTTTACCGAATATACTGAAAACTATTTTTTTTCTATTCTTAGATTATCAAAAGACATTTTCTTGATGTATCCTTACCTGCATTATAGAAAGTTGTAAAAAAAATAAAACACAGAGAAGCTGGGTGGCACTTAAGTTTTCTACAAAATTCCTATTAAAATGCAAATAATAATTTTGTTGTTCTTTTTTTTTTTTTGAGTTGGAGTCTCACCCGCTGGGCTCCAGCGATCCTTCCACCTCAGCCTTCCAAGTAGCTGGAACTACAGGCCTGCGCTACCACGCCCGGCTAATTTTTGATTCATTGTAGAGATGAGGTCTCGCCAAGTTGCCCAGGTGGATCTCGAACCCTCGGGGTCAGGCAATCCACTCACCTTGGCCTCCCAAAGCACGGGATTACAGGCTGAGCCACCAAGTCTGGCCCAATTCTGTTGTTCTTTTCATGCTGACAGGCTTTCTCTGTTTTAAAAATTTAAGACTCAAAGTGGAAACTTTGTCTCTTATGGAAACACATGGAGTTGGGGTAGCCTCTCTGCTATTCCATCTCCTACTCTACAAGAGGTCCCAGATGATTCTGCCACAGCCTCTGTTACCCTGTGACCTGCAAATATTAGAAGATCCATAGTTATGATGTCAGGACTCACAAAAGCCAGGAATGATAGCTGACTTGGGACATCCCATGCCAGTTCTCCTCAGGAGGAAGGTCAAAAAGCATGGTAACTGCAATATGTGTGAATTAAGCTGAGAAATTTTATAGATTCTAAACTACATTTATTTTTAGCTTCTGAAGGATCATGTAATAGTTTTCATATCAGAGAGTCAGCAAATTGTCATTATGGAGTTATTAAAGAAAAAAATTAGAATATTATAGAACTATTACAGAAAAATTCTAAAGAGTTATTAAAGAAAAAAACAAAGCAATTTCAGAAATTTTCAAGTTGAAAAAATTACTATAGGAATTTCAAAATCCAATTAGAAGCCTTAACAACAGACTAGACTAAGCAGAAGAAATAATTTGAGAGCTTGAAGACTTTTGAATTAACTTGGTCAGATAAAAATAGAGAAAAGATAATTTTTAAAAAATGAACAAAGCCTGTGAGAAAATTGGGATTATGTATAGTGACTAAACTTATGACTTATTGACATTTCTGAGAGAGGAGAAAGTAAACAACTTGGACAACATATCAGAGGGTATAATTTAGAAAAATTCCCACATTTTGCTAAAGACGTTAACAAGCAGATACAAGAAATTCAGAGAACACCTGCAAGCCACTACCCAAAATGACCATCCCCATAGCACATATTTATCAGACTACCCAAATTCAATGCTAAAGAAAATAGCTTAAAGGCAGCTGGAGAAAAAGTCCTAATTAATTATAAAGACAATTCTATCAGACTAAAGGTTGAGTTCTCAGCAGAAAGCTTATAAGCCAGAAGCGACTGGAGACCTGTTTTTAACTTTCTTAAAGAAAAGAAATTCCAGCTAATAATTTTTTATTCTGCCAAAATAAGCTTCATAAGCAAAGGAGAAATAAGGTCTTTCCCAGACCAGCAAATGCTAAGAGAATTCATCACCACCAGAACAGCCCTACAAGAAATGCTTATAGGGGTTCTAAATATAGAAATGAAAGAATAATACTTGCTACCACAAAAGCTAATATAAGCACAAAGCCCACAGACCCTATAAAGCATCTACATAATCATGACTACAAAGCAATTAGCTAACAACACTAGGACAGGAACTAAATCTCACATATCTTGAATGTAAATGGCCTAAATACTTAACTTAAAAGATACAGACTGGCAAAATGGATTAAAAAAACAAAGAAAAAAGGAAGAAAAACCCAACCTTCTGCTGTCTTTAAAAGATTCGCCTCACATATAATGACATCCATGGATGCAGAAGAAATGAAGACAGATTTATCATGAAAATGGAAAACACAAAAGGGCAGGGTTGCTATTATTGTATCAGATAAAATAGACTTTAAACAAACAGTTAAAAAAGGACAAAGAAGGGTATTACATAATAATAATGGGTTGAACTCAACAAGATTTAACTATCCTAAGTATATATGCACCCAACATCAGAACACCCAGATTTATAAAACAATTGATATTATACCTAAAAGAAGACTTCAACAGTCACACAATAATAGAAAGGGACCTCAATGTCCCACTGATAGCATTAGACAGATCACAAGGCAGAAAACAAACAAAGGAATTCTGGACTTAAATTGGACACGATCAATTGAACCTGTCAGACATCTACAGAGTATTCTAACCAATGAGCATAAAATATACATTCTTTTTACCTGCAAATGGAACATGGCTCTCACTGGACTAAAGATAAAGTGTCAATAGGGCTATGCTCCTTTAGACTTCAGGAGGAATTCCACTTCCTTGCCTCATTTAATAATGTGAAACATAATTTAAAGTGAGGATGATCTTATATTTATCAAAATATTTTTGGGAACAAATGTTAATAAGGATTGATGCCGGGGGCAGTGACTCATGCCTATAATCCCAGCAATTTGGGAGGTCAGAGTGAAAGGACTGCCTAAGCCCACGGGTTTGAGATCAGCCTGGGCAACTTGGTGAGACCTCATCTATACAATAAATCAAAAAATTAGCCGGGTGTGGTGTGTGTGCCTGTCGTTCCAGCTACTTGGAAGGCTGAGGCAGAAGGATGGCTGGAGCCCAGCAGGTCGAGGCTGCAGTGGCTGTGAGAATGCCACTGCACTCCAGCCTGGGCAACAGAGTAAGACTCCAACACAAAAAAAAAAAAGAAAAGAAAAGAAAAAAATATATAATGAGGATTGATAAAATGATTCTACTATACAGAGAAAAAAAGGAAAAAAATAAAAGGGAAGTTAGCAGAAGAATGTGATTAAACAGAAGTCAGGCACTATTCTGATGTTTTAGGGTTTCTCCTGGACTCTTTCCAGCAGGGTGAGGTGAGTGTTAATAGCTTTGTCTTGCAGATGAGAAAATCAAGCCCAAGTATATCACATCTGGCATCTGTAACTGAACAGAAAAAGGCCAGTTTGTTACATATGCAAAAAGACAGTTAACAGTAAAGTCCACAGAAGCAATGAGAGACTAATAAATGGTTTGGGAACGTACATGATCTGAGAGAGCTCTGGAGAACTAGAAAGAAAGAAACATAGTGATCACCTCAGAGCCATCTCAGAGCCACCACCATCTAGTCAGAATGCTGCCTTTGTTTTTGTGCCACTGTTATGGGCAGAATGTTTGTGTTCCTCCAAACTTATATGATGAAATTCAATTTTTTAAGATGATGATATTAGAAGGTGGAGCCTTTGGAAGATAATTAATGAGGGTGGAACCTTCATGAATGGGTGTAGTGCCCTTATAAGCAGACAGAGAGCTAGCATGCCCTCTTTCTGCCATCCGAGGATACAAGAAGCCCACTATCTGTGAGAAGGCTCTTACCAAAATCCAGTCATGTCAATTAGACTAAGACAACCCACTCACTCAAAGGAAGGGGGTTTATTTGACAAGTACATGCCCTGCCGTACTGGAAAGAGAGAAGAACTTGGACACTTCAACTTAGGAAATTCACAGCAGGCATCAGTGTTTCATGTTCTGGTAAGTCTCAGTGGAATACTCTTGGGAGAATTGGTGCTACATAAATATTCAGCATACATCAAAAGACTAAAAAAATTCTCCACTGAAATTGGCAAATCATATCCACCTGGTTGTAAGACCACAGTCCTTTCCAGGTCTGCACTACAAAGAAATGCACCAGAATATTGTACAGTTGACCCTTGAACAATCCAGGTTGGAATTCCATGTCTCTACTTATATGCAGATATTTTTCCACCTCTGCCACCCCTGAGACAGCAAGACAGCCTGTCTCATCCTCCTCCTGCTCAGTCTACTCAATGTGAAGACAATTAGGACATAGAACTTTATGATAGCTCAATACCACTTAATAAATAGTAAATAAGCTTTATCTTATGATTATCTTAATAACATTTTATTTTCTCTAACTTAATTTATTTTATGAATACAGTATATAATACATACAAAGTAAGAGTTAATCAATGATTATCTATCTGTAAGTCTTCCCGTCAACAGTAGGCTAATAGCAGTTGAGATATTGGGGAGTCAAAAGTTGTATTCAGATTTTCAACTGGAGAGAGGTTTGGCATCTCTAATGTGCTAGTTGTTCAAGGGTCAACATGTTTGATTTTACTTTTATTTTTCACAGACGATTCATTTCTGTAGAGCCTTAAATATACAATACAATGATAGTGATGATACTACAAGTTTTCTAACTTTTATTTTGCATGTGTATACTTCTCAGTGAATTCCTTATTTATTTATTTATTTTTGAATTGGAGTCTCATTCTGTTGCCCAGGCTGGAGTGCAGTGGTATACTCACGGCCATTCCAGCATTGACCTGCTGGGCTCTGGAGATCCTTCTGCCTCAGCCTTCTAAGTATTTGGAACTACAGGCGCATGCTATCATGCCTGGCTAATTTTTGATTTTTTTATTTTAGAGATGAGGTCTTGACAAGTTGCCCGAGCTGGTCTCAAACCCGTGGGCTCAAGCAAACCACTCACCTGAGCCACCGAGCCTGGCCAATTCCTTAGTTTTAAAATAAAATGATTAAGAATATACAGCTAAAACAACAGAAGAATTAATGTCTTATATTTATATCATGCCATGTAAAATTATAGGGTTGTTATATATTTTTATTTCCTCTGTGTTTCTCAAGACAGGTAAATTATTCTATACAAACAAATTGGTCTTGAAATCTCAGTGTTTCAACATACCAACATTTTATCTTTTGCTGATACATGTCTAATGAGGTTAGAAGAAGAAGTCTGCTCCATAAAATTCTAGAGTATACTTCTGTGGGCTTCATCATCTTGTGTATGACAATCTTAACATTTGGCTAAGAATTAACCATATCAGGGCATGAGAAAAAATAGCTTTTATACATTTTTAGCTGTCTCTAATCTGCAGCGACAAAACAATTTTCACTCACAACTCCTTGCCTAGTCACAAGGCTATAACCTAGCTGTAAGGGGAGCTGGAAAATTTGCCCATGTTCCTAGGAAGGAGAGGATAAATAAGTAAGATGAGCACCAGCTATCTTAACCAGGTATTCTTTCTGCCTTATTATCCCTTCAAGTCAGGCAGGAGTCCTGAGCAGAAGAGCATATGGCAGTGTACATTTCAATGTGGAGGGACAATTGCAGGAAGCTGGATTCTAGAAAAAGATTAGTTTAATGTTTGGGAGACTACTAAATAATCTGTAATTTACTAGAAAATACTTCTGTATGGACTTGACATACAAATGCATATGTGTAAGTTCTGATCAACTTTTCCAGAGAGATGAAGAGTTGCCTAAAATGGGAATACAAACACTGAGAATATCAGTCAAAAGTCTACATTTCAGAGAAGAATTCAGATATGTTTTTCCTCTGATCAATGCCAAAGGCATAACAAATGTTAAAAATGTGCTCTCACTGGCAAAATTATTGGCAATCCAAATAAGTAGGTTGGCTAACTATTCATAAACAATCTTTGAAAATCTAACACACTATCCATTTTCATTTTTCATTAAATAGCTCTATAATAACCGACATTTTAGGAGACATTTGATTGTCTGATGTCAAATGCATAGTTATTTTACAGTTAAAATATTCAATATTCTAGTGAATGCTACCACTAGAATATTATGTTTGCTTTTAGTTGGGATCAGAGAACCAGAGCCTAAAAAACAGAGAGCTGGAACACCACTGAGAGCATCAAAGGGATTTTATGTGGCTTCTAAGTTATGTTTTAGAAATATTAGTACCTCTCAGAGTCTTCTGTCTGAGACTTGATTTCATCAAGTGTAGTATCAAAGTTGTGGCAGAAGAAACCTATTTCTCTTATTACCTGCTACGTTGGTGTCAAAATCAGTACCAAAAAGATTTTAATAATTGTGTATGTCCAAACTGCTTGGTTACCTGTAACAAAGGCTATCCAAAAGAATCCAGGATTTGAAGGGTAGAGCTAGTCAGAAGGGGAGAGTCTGGTACAACTTCAATGAATTGGATGTTTGTAGGAAGAAAAGTCTGAGTCAGAGCTAGAGAAACTACTGCTGACTAAGGACTGCTATCTTATTTTTGTTGGATCTTCTTGGCCTGGGGCTTGAGAGAATGAAAAACCATTTGTCTAGAACTCGGCTAGGCAATACCTTCAGGCTACTGTAAAAACCTCTGTACGTGGCTTCAGTTCCTGAGGTTTCAGTTACCTGTAGTCAAATGCAGTCTGAAAATGGATGAGTACAGTACAATAAAATATTCTGAGAGGGAAAGATCATAGCCACATAAATTGCATAACTGTACATTGCTATATTTTATTAACTATTTTGTTAATCTCTGACTACACCAAATTTGTCAATTAAAATTTTCATAGTTATGTATATAAAGGAAAAAAACATAGTGCCTAAGATTCAGTGCTATCTGTAGTTCCAAGCATCCACTGGGGCCATGGGTCTTAAGTCTTACCCCCAAGTAAAAGGGGGTACTACTATATACAGAAAATACATTTGTCTACAAATATTTCCTTGAAAATAAATAAAAAGCAAATACATTTTTATAAAATAAGTTACTGAAATATCAAAATATATGAAGAAAATAAAATTTCAACCTGTTAAAAGAGTTATAGATCATTTTAATTTTCAAGAGAAAATACTAAATTGTTAATGTAGCTGTTTTGTCTTTAGGATATGTTTAATATATTCTGTTTCTTATTTCTCTTCTCAGTAATCTTTTATTTTTAAACTGAGTATGGCAGCTTTACATTCAAAGAAGGTAGCAATTAAAAAGATATTTTATTGTAGACTAAAAAACTTAAAACTTTGTGAGTCTGCAGTTCCAGCTACGGAAGGCTGAGGTGGAAGTGTTGCCTAAGTCCAGCAGGTCAAGGCTGCGGTGGCCATGAGCGTGACACTGCACTCCAGCCTGGACAACGAGAGTGAGACTCCAGTTAAAAAATCAATCAATCAATCAAACATTTAGCTACAGCATGCAATAAAAACTGTTTTCTGTATTCAGCCTATAGTGTTATATTAAATAAGATATTGTGAAATTTATGATTATTTTCACTAGGTATAAGGGCTGATGCTTACCAAACCAACAAGACTCGTTTTGCTTTTAAGATATAATTAAAGCATCACCAGCCCTGAAGTTGGCAAGATTCTGTGTTAATAGGCAAGTCTTAAGGGTTTGTTAGTGGCCAGGTGCTGCAGTGGCTCACGCCTATAATCCCAGCACTTTGGCAGGCCAAAGTAAGATGACTGCCTTAGCCTAAGGGTTCTAGACCAGCTTGGGCAACATGGTGACACCTCATCTCTACAGTAAATCAAAAAATTAGCTGGGTGTGGTGGTGCATCCCTGTAGTTCCAGCTACTTGGAAGACTGAAGGGGAAGGATCACTCGAGCCCAGCAGGTTGAGGCTGCAGTGGCTGTGAGCATGCCAATGCATTCCAGCCTGGGCAACAGAAAGAGACTCCAACCCCCCAAAGAAAAAAAAGTTAGTATTCAATCTCTTTGAGGCTTCAAAATCAAGTGAATTTCCTCCCACCCCTGTGGTTTACAGTAAGTGTGTGTTTTAACTATTCTCTACTCCTGCCCATGATTAAAAACATTCTTAAAAATTTCTCATTAGTCTCAACCGCATAAAAATAATGTTACTCTGCGACCCACTTACTTTCCCCATCTTTTAGCTTTCCCCAAAACCATCCTAAAAATGTTGTATTTAGATTTCCCTTTCTGTGGTCTTTTTTAGATTGACTGTTCTTTAGAATGATCTGCTTGTGTTTGATTTTTTTTTTCGGAGAATACTACATAATGGATCACTTTTTTTACTTCAGTTTGCAGCAGCCTGAACACATAGAATAATTTTTTTAACCCCTCACCACTAAATCTCACTTAGTCCATTTGGGTTGCTATAACAAAATACCTGAGACTGAGTAATTTATAAACAGAAATTTATTGCTTTTGGTTCTGGAGGCTGAGAAGTCCAAGACCAAATGCCAGCAGATTTGGTATTTGATGAGGGCTATCTGCTTTATAGATGGAAACGTTTATGTGTTCTCACATGATGAAAGAGGCAGACATGTTCCATTAGGTCTCTTTTGCAAGGATACTAACCTTATTCACTAGGGTGGAGCCCTTGCAAACTAATCATCTCCCTAAATATCCACCTTTTACTATCATCACCTTGTGGGTTAGGTTTCAAGATATGAATTTTGGGGGCACAAAAACATTCAGGCCATAGCATTTCACCTCTTGTCTCCCCCCCAAAATAAAAATATATTACTTTCATCTCAATATCCCAAAAGTTCTTCTAGCATCATTTCAAAAGTATAAACCCAGAGTCTCATCTACATATTCAAATCAAATATAGGGGAGATTCAAGGTACAATTTATCTTGAGACAAATTGCTCTCCAGCTTTAAATACATGAAATCCAATCAATTTTTGTTTCCAAAATACAATGGTGGGACAGACAACTATTCTTATTCTGGAAAGGAGAAATAGAAAGAAGAAAGGAGTGACTGATCCCAAGTAAGTTCAAACAACAACAAATCCTAAGGCTTGAGAACAATATTTTTTGACTTGATGTTCCGTGTTCTGGACAAACTGGGGTGAGGGTTGGGCCCCCAAATTTAAGCAGCCCACGCTGCAGAACTCAGAGTGTGAAATTGCATGCCTGTTGCTCTTCCAGACTGGAATTAATTGCACACTGGTAACTCTACTGGTCTGGGGTCTTGGGGATGGCCCTGTCTCAATGGCTCCCCTTGGCATTGCTCAAGTGGGACTCTCTATGGTGGTCCCAGAACCAGGACTCCAGTGAGCACTGAAAAGTGAAGACTTCCTATGGTGGCCATGACCACATTAGATGAGGATTAATCTTCTTTACTCAGCCCACCATTCAAATGTTAATCTTTTATTAAAATAGCTTCACAGGCATACTTAAAAATAATACCTTATCAACTATCTGCATTTCCCTTAACTCAACCAACTTGATACCTAAAATTAGCCATCACGCTCTCCCCAAATCTAGCACATCAAACTTCATAAAGATTGCATTTTAAACCAGATATTAGCACCAAACTTTGGGTAGTAAGCAGGTTTGGAAGCATATAGCTAAAATAAGAAAGAGTGGTATTTTGCTTCTCATTGTAACAATTTCTTAGACTTTGGCACCATTTATAGTTGCACTAAAAGTCAAAGAATTATCACTATGTGTCACTAGATAAAGAGACTTTTAAAATTTAGATAGAAATCTTTATGTGACCAGTTTAGAAATATGCAGTAGACCTTAGTGAAGAAATCCAGAGAGTCATCAGTAATGAATAATTTGTATCATCTGTCAGAATTCTCGCATTGTCCTTAGTTGATTAATTTTTATATCATCCTTATAGTTGTGTGATTTGATTATTAAAATATTGAGCATCTAAATTGCACAGTTTGCAGTATTGGTTCTTTTTGATAATAACTTTCTGTGGGAGCTAGATCTAGATATTAAAACATGTGGGAAAAGAAATGTCTGGAAATGTGCTGCAATAGACTACTCAAGTTTAGGCAAGGGAATAAAAGCATGAGTCATAAGGTTAGGCAAATTTTATTAAGTTATGTTAAAAGTAGGAAATGAAGGTATAGGGCTACGAGGCATAGCGGTGTTTGACATTTAAATATGGAAAAAAAAAATGTTCCAAAATGTCTTTTAAAGACAATGGGATTGGAGGCCAAAATACAGAGCAAATTGAAAACAGACTATGTGGTTTCAATACTATTTCCTTGTCTTTTATCCTGGGTGATCATAGGAAAAGGTCATATAAGAGAACTTCTGGATTAACTATAAACTTTCTGTTAAAGACATCACTTATAACTTTGACTTACTGCTTCTTATATATGGTCATTTAAAGTTATTATAAGCACAAATGGTGCCTTTCTTAGAATAGTAAATATTGTTTTTCTATGCGATAATAAGAATTATATAGACTTTCCTACCCCATCAGATGTCTGTTTTTTGCTCTGTTCACCAGAAATTTAGAGTTAAGTATGATGTTTAAATTTAGAAATGAGATTAGTCCTTATGTTGATAAAAATGTGTTCCTTCATATCTTGATTTTTTCCATTGCTATTTTAATAGCTTTTGTGATTACAGTTTTTTTAGTTACATTTTTTTGTGTCATTTGAGGAAAGGTGTACATCACAAATAATTAAATATTGATTGTGTTTTAAGCTGCCAGAATCAGACTTACATAAAGGTCTCAGTGGATAAGGATTTATTATGCGGACATAACAAAAAATAGGACAAGGCTTCGACTGCCTCACACTGAAACTTGAAGGAAGTCAGGAATATTGTTCAGATACAAAGCAGTTCTCAGGATGCAGCCACATCTCCAGGGATCCTCCTGGATGATCTGGCTATCCTCTTGTTTCCTCAGCAGGTGGAGCGCATTGCTCCCAGCTCCAGCAACGGTGTTCATGCTGTGGTATGGTGACTCAGAAATCCAACCTCTGCTTCTCACTGCGATAGCTCTTTCTGCTACAGTAAATATCTTTCCATCTCTGCCTTTGTTTTTATGCAGTTTTCTCTTTGATGTGGCTGCAGCTCAATACGTCCTACTTGTGTATTTGCCAGTTTTGGATTCCTTCTCTCATTTGTATCCTATTCTCTGTGATCACCTCACATATCCAAGAAGAAAGATCTGTGTGTTAGTCATGAACAGAGATGGTGCAGTTGCTGTTAAGTAGAGGTCTTCTCTGCACCAGCACCTAGACCTCTGTTTTGCCTGGAAACAATTGCCTTATAATTATGTTTGATCTGGTCAACTGTGACCAGAGTGATGGTTTTTAGAGTCCAAAATTATTGGCACTTAAGGAGTCCTTTGGTCTTCACAGTTCTCTGAATGTCAGAAAATTCACAATTATATGTAATCTACAATTCCCAATTACTACAGTGACCCTTGATGTAAAAAACTATATGATGTTTTCATAGTTTATTTATTGTAAAAGAACTAGAAAGATGTTTTTGTATTATATTGCAATTATTATACTCTAGTATATGCATTTTTTTTTTTTTTTGAGTTGGAGTCTCACTCTGTCGCCCAGACTGGAGTGCAGTGGCTGCTCCTAGCCATATATGCATTTTTAATTGAGCATATATTCTTTATTTTATTTGTTTTGTTGTTTTTTGTTTGCTTATTTATTTATTTATTTATTTTTGAGGCAAGGTCTCACTCTGGTGTCCAGGCTGGAGTATAGCAGTATGAGCACAGCTCACTGCAGCCTCCAACTCCTGGACTCAAGTGATCCTCCTGCCTCAGCCTCCTGAGTAGCTACGATAATTGGTACATGTCATCATGCCCAGCTAATCTTTTTTTTTTTTTGTAGAAATGGGGTCCCACTATGTTGCCCAGGATGGTCTTGAACTACTTGACTCAAGCTAGCCTTCTGCTTCGACCTCCCAAAGTGCTGGGACTACAGTTGTGAGCCACCCTGCCCTGCCAATTTTTCATTTTATTACAAGTTGCCTTTTCATTTGTTAATGTTTTGAGATAAATATGAATAGTTATTTGTCTAAATTGTTTAGAATATTTAGTATAATTTTATAAGCAAAATATTAAATTAACATGAATAATAAAATAAAAATTAGATTTCCAAAACGTGTAAATTTTAATTTTGTTGACATAACAATTTAAACCTCATGTTATAATTCTTAGAGTAAACATTTAGTTTATAGACACATTTATTTAATTATTTATACAATTATTATTAATCTGAAAAGATAACAAATTTTGCAGTTACATCATACTCTATTATGAGGGTGGAAATCATATGCTATGAATGAATTATATATTCGGATTTGTCAAAAGTCTACTCAAGCATTTTCATAAATGTTAATTTTTCCTGTAAGAAAAAGTTTAATATGATATATAATATGTTAATGTGTTTTACCATATTGTAAAAGTTGACTGATCCTTATGCAAAGTCTGGGATGCGAAATGCACATTTAAAGAGAAATTTCACTTTGGGAAAAAAATAGTTATGTTTATGTGTGGGTATATTTCTTTATGTCACTCATCACTTTTTCCTAGTGTTCCCAAATAAATTATCTAGAATTACACTAACAAAACTTGATTAAGACCGATAATTTTTCTAGCTTTTCTCTTCCAGTCTATCCATATCATCTTCACTCCCCATCTCAGACACTGTCAGAGATGTATTCTGGACAATTGAGTATTTTCTGCTTTTCTATAAGTCATTTATTCTCACAATTGTAGTCATTTAACCCAGTGGTCCCCAACCTGTTTGGCATCAGGGATCATTTTCATGAAAGACAATTTTTTTTCATGGATCAGGGTGGAGGAGATGGTTTGGGGATCATTCAAGCACATTATATTTATTGTGCCCTTTATTTCTATTATTAATATATTGTAATATATAATGAAATAATTATACAACTCACCATAATGCAGAATTAGTGGGAGACCTGAACTTGTTTTCTTGCAACTAGACGGTCCCATCTGGGAGTGATGGGAGACAGTCACACCTGAAATGTGTTGTTTATGTGCAGTCTACTCTGTAATCTCGCTTGGTTGCTGTCACTGCAGAAAACCCTGCTTCACAAAGACAGGGTGTTGGAATGAAGCAGACTTTTCAGTGCTGATCTGACAGGAGGCGGAGTTCAGGCCATAATGCTGATGATGGGGAACCACCATAAACACAGGTGACACTTCCCTTGTTTGCTTACCACTCATTTCCTGTTGAACTGACAGGGTACTAAAAGGCCCAAAACTAGTACTGGGCTGTGGCTTGGGTGTTGGAGATTCCTAATCTGAATCTCAAGTTTCAGATTCAATCCTAATTCAAGTTCTGCCATCTGTTGTCTCCATTATTGACCATTTAAAGATCTCAAACAGCTTGTTCAGTGTCATATTCATATTGTTTGAGCTTTAGTATTTTTCTTTGCCATAAATTAATAAGAATGCTAACTTTTGATTACCAGCAGTCAAAAATTTACAATTCCTTTTTGCTCTCCCTTGCCTGCTTTCAGATTTTAAATGTCAACTTTCAAGATCCCTTGTCTATTTGGAACTGTGTTAATTTATGCTGATTTGTCCCCTATTTAAGGCACAGAAGTTTTGAAAACTGTTCCAAGATTCATTTTTTCCCGATGCTATCTTCTTAACAGTACTTCTGAATATGCATTATCTGTTTACACAATAGAAATCCCTGTCAAATATCCTGTTTCATTATCTTTCTCTAAAATGTTAACTGCTTGTTTGCATTATTTACTGGTGTCTCTTATATTGTTTTTAGATTTTCTTTCCTTGTCTTTTGCTGAGTCCATCCTATGTAAAGCCTGCATCACTTTAACATTGTTTATTTCAATTAAATTATTTAAGAATTTTAATAAGTTGTTAAGTTAGGCGTCCTGTATCTTTTTCTTTTTTTTCTTTTTTTTCAATTAAATTATTTAAGAATTTTAATAAGTTGTTAAGTTAGGCGTCCTGTATCTTTTTCTTTTTTTCTTTTTTTTTCTTTTTTTGAGTTTGAGTCTCACTCTGTCGCCCATACTGGAGTGCAGTGGCACGCCCGGGACACCACAGCCTCCACCTTGGGCTCCCGTGATCCTTCCGCCTCAGCCTTCCAAGTAGCTGAAACTACAGGGGGGCGCTACCATGCCTGGCATATTTTTGATTTAATGTAGAGACAAGGTCTCGCCAAGTTGCCTGGGTGGGTCCCGAACCTGTGGGTTCAGGCAATCCACTCGCCTCGGCCTCCCAAAATGCTGGGATTACAGGCTGAGCCACCGAGCCTGGCAGCGTACTGTATTTTAATAGGTATTGTTGAATGTCTATACATAAAATATTCAGTCCCTTTCTTTTTTGGTAACAGGCAGAATATTTCTTCTGATAGCCATATATCAACAAGAGTAGAAATCCTATCTCTACTACAAGAATAAATTGAAATTAGTGTAAATCAAAGTATTCCCATTTCTCTGGAAAATGATACATTTGGAGCACTCTGGTGACGCATTTTTTTGGCCCCAAAAATGTGAGTAGATGTTTGCTGAGATAGAGAGTTGGAGTGGGTGCAATGTGTGGTTACCTTACACTTAAAAATAGATAAAAATAAGTAACTTTTTTTCTTTTATTTTTTTTTCCTGGATATGGTCATGGTTGGTTGTAACACCTAGAATTACTATATCTGTCTACTGACCATGGAAAAGATAAACAAAGAAGGTTAGCAACCAGCTAAAAAGGTAGATGGAAAAGAAAAGTGTAACCAGGAGAGGAAGATGCTGAAACTAAATGTAAAGAAAAATAGACACATGGGTCAGGCACAATGGCTTATTCTTGTAATCCCATCACATTGAGAGGCAGAAGTAGAAGGATCAGTTGAGTCCAGGAGTTCTAGACCAGTCTGCGAAACATAATGAGACCCTGTCTCTCTTTATCTTAAATAAATAAATAAATAAATAAATAAATAAATAAATAAAAAACACATGATTTTGAAAGACACACTCTAGCAATCAAAAACTCTAAGCGCCGGGCTCGGTAGCTCAGCCTGTAATCCCGCACCTTGGGAGGCTGAGGTGAGTGGATTGCCTGAGTCCCAGGGTTCGAGACCCGCCTGGGCAACTTGGTGAACCCTCCTCTCTACAATAAATAAAAAATTAGCCGGGCGTGGTAGCGCACGCCTGTAGTTCCAGCTACTTGGAAGGCTGAGGCGGAAGGATCGCCGGAGCCCAGCAGGTCGAGACTGCGGTGGCCGGGAGCAGCCACTGCACTCCAGCCTGGGTGACAGAGTGAGACTCCAACTCAAAAAAAAAAAAAAAAAAAAAAAAACCTCTAAGCAATTTATTTACAAAAAAGCATGTTATAGAATACTTCAGGGTTTCTGATTATTTTGTCCTCTATTTAGAAACAATAGGTAATAATTTTAGCATCATACCTACATTCATACTGTGATAGGTACACCTTATGTTTTCCACATTCTAATATCTGAAGTGTGTTGCTATTTTCTGATTCAAAAATTATACTATACTGTTCTATGTAAAAAAAAAAAACTCTGAAAAATTATTTATGTAATAATCAGTTGTGGAGTTTTTCTGAATATATTAGGCATAACAGAAATTCCTTTATATAAAATAATTGGAAATAATTCTTGTTTGGTTAATAAAAACTTTTTATTAAGTTGAGAATCATAAAATAAATATATAGTAATATTTAACTTAAACCTAAATATGAAAGACAATTTGGCAATCACTTAATATAGAGCTTTAATATTGTCCTTTTCTCTGATTATGATCATCTGCACTACTTCTAAAATACATTATCTACAATTTTCTGTTTCAATTTTCTTCATCAGCAATAGTAATTTAAAGTTATCCTCCTAAATATTATATTTCCACCCATCCTCATTTTGTCTTTGTTCATAGCTTATAGACAAACATGTTGTTATTGTGTTTAAAACAACTTGTCTTTTTAATTTATTCATATTTGGACACTTGTTTTGCTCATAGAAACAACAAAAGTGAGTAGTCAATATGTCAAGGGCTTTTGTCTATGTGGTTTCAGGGGAGAGTATGGTGTGGTAGTTGTTCTGATGAGCCTGTAAGTAAATGCTGTAATTGTTTTTCTTTTCTTTTCTTTTTGAATAATCAAAATACAATTGAATCATGGATTACCTAGACTTGTTAAAATAACTTGCCATTCAAGATATTTAAATACCATTTTTCTAATGGTTAAATACAATATGATCTATATTGTCTCCAAAATTTATATAGAATTTATATGAGGTTTTACAAATATCTCAAAAAAATTATAAAGTTCTAGGATGAAGGTTCAATCTAAAAACTGAAAACATTTCAATACGACCATTATTAGGTGGGATGCAAATTGTTGTTATTCTTTGCTTATTTGTCTTAGTACTTATACATTTGCAGAACCTTTATATCTTTTTTTTCCCCTTTCAGTTTAAAGGACTATAAATTCATATAGTCCAGAAAATAGGTAATGAAAAATAAAATTGAACAAGAGTTGTTGAATGTCTCATTTTTCCTTTAGGCTGCAATGTTCCAGAATTTTCCAAATATTGGGAGTTGGCACACTTATAATGAATTCATTTAATTTTTAACTATATATTATTTCTTCAAAATAAAAATAGCTTATAGTTACTGGGTATTTTACTATGTGCTAGATATAGTTCCAAGGAGCTTAAATACATTAAAAATTTAATAGTCTTAACATTGTCATTTCATTTGGGTATTATTTTTATCTTAATTTTGCAGATGTGCAAACTTAGGAAAAGAGACGTTGAGCTACTTAGTGGTCAAGAAGCAAAAAAAAAAAAAAATGGTGTGGTCATGGCTCATACATAGCTAGTCTATCTTTAGAAGTTATACTCTAAATCATTAAATTGCATTTAAAAAATTCTAAGCAATGTATCGTCAAATATCATTAAAAAGATGTGAAAATGAAATGAATCAATATAATGTTGATATTTTATATATTAAGATGGGCTAGAAACTTAATCTCATTTTTATATTTGCATACATTGTTGGTGAAGAAAGGACCAAAAGTTCAACATTTTTCTTATTCATCCTTCTATTGTCTTACTCAAACTTCTTTGCAAAAAGAATTTGTGAGGTAACTAAAATGAATTATTAAGAATAGTGGTAAGTCACTTATAGTCATGAAATTTCAGATAATGTTAGAGAGATTAAAATGAAGTCTTAAAAATCCATGTTGCACTGAAAGAACAGAATATATGAGTGGAATTTCATTGCTTCTAAAAGCAGAAAAATAAACAAAAATATTCTAATAGTCTCAAAGTTGACCTCCATTTTTAGCCTCCATTTTTGGTGAATGTCTTTGAGAGTATTTCAATATTAAAATTGTCAAACTTTAATAGAGTGCATATAGTGCACTCCCAGATCTGATTTGCTGGGCATAATGGACAGGTTTACAGAAAAAAAAAAAATAGTTATCCTTTTTCTTCTCTGTGTGTTTTTTTGGAAAATTGCATTTAAAAAATTCTAAGCAATGCATCATCAAATACCATTAATCACATAAAATCTCAGTTTTCTTGAATTCAACTTATAGAAGTTTTCTATTCATTAGAAATTTGCTATATCTCTCAAGAGAAAAGAAAATAAAGCAAGAAGATAAACTCACAACAGAGGTTTAGTTTAATAATGAAATTCAGCAAGATTATGTTCCTTAATGAACAAAGGTATAAAAATCAAAAGCGCTCTGTGCTTGTCCTAGTGTTGTTATCTGCAGATGGCATTTTATATACTTGAACTTACAGTTTCCTCATCCATGATATATGAATATTCATAACCAAGGAAGCTTTTCCAAACCTTTTAAATGTGTGAAGAAATTAAACATATATCGTAGAGACTTACTATAAAAAGTTAAACACATTTTTTATATAAATGAAAATAAGAATAAAATGTGAATTCTGTAGTAAGATTTTTAACTGATTATTCTATTGTCAATAAATTCATATTTATATAAACTTTGCATATATTGGTTAAATATTTTCAATGAATGTAGTGCTAAAAAAACTAATTTCAACATTCAAATCAACTATGAAGATGTCAGTTTCTGCTATTCTTGTTAATCAGTATTTTACTTAATTCTTAATATTCAGTAATTTCTCATTATAAGAAATGTTTTCATTTAATTTACATAACGAGTGTATATATTTAATTATAGTTAATTTTATTGACTTATGGCATAAGACAAATCAGCAATCAATTTGATAATCATCCTACTTAACTGATAATTATATATTTAATTTATTGATTGTGTCAGAGAGAAATTAGAAGAAAAAATTTAGATACTTTCTTCTCAACAGAGGAAGAAATGACATCAAATTATTTCCTAATATCTTTATATAGAACATTCTTCTAATTGCCAGAAGGAGAATAAAGCAAAAAAAATTCTAGAAAAGGAACTTCTAAAAAAGGATTTTATAGTTCAAAACAATGAAAATGAGAGCACTTTTCTGTTTTGTGTGGTTTAGACTACACCTATGTTGTCTTGTTTTCATTGTTTCACTTTAAGAAGAGTAATGATAAACTAAAGCATGCTTTGAAAGAGCAAGTCTGTTGCTATGGGGACATTAATTAACATCATATGTCATGGAACTACTCATATGGAAAAATGGTCGTATTTATTTTCTGTGTGGCACCATATAAATGTTGGACAGGTAACTATAAGTTAGGCAAAGATGTCCTCCGATCAGTTTTATTTTGATCTCAACTATGTCGGTTAGAGGAGTGAAAGAATTCTGTGAGCAAGCTGAGAGACTTTATTTGTCTTTATATTTGCCCATAGAATGACTGGAAACGGAGAGTAGTATTGCTCAGTAGAAGGGAGAGTAATATACAGTGTGATGCAAAGGAAACAGCAACAGTATTAGGTCAAGTACATGTTTCTTGACCTGTTTTGATGTTTAAACCACATAGTGATAAAAAACTCAAGCAGAAACAGTGACCAGAAGACAATACTGTATTATAATAGAAAAGATCACCTCCAGACCTCATATTGAAAAAAGTTTTTAAAAAGAAGAAGAAGAAAAGGGACACTGGTACCAAACAGAGTCAACTGAAATTGACAAAGTGAGGATACAGGAAACTGAAAACTGGAATCTTGTTCACAGGCTCCAATGGAGTACCCCCTGGGAAATTCCAGAAATTCTTGGAATTGATATGTCTTAGTTCTTATTACCAACAAATGTGGTAGCTTAAAATGACACCATTTATTCCCTTACTGTTCTAGAAGTCAGAAGTCTAAACGTCAGAATTCTAAAAACTAGATTGGGAGGAGTTTGTTTTCTGGAGGCACTAGGAAAAAAATCCACTCCCTTGACTTTTCCCGTCTCTTACGCCCACTCTCACTTCCTTGTTTTGTAGCCCTGCTGCATTCAGATTTCTGCTTCCATTGTCACATCTTTCACTCTGACTCTGGTGTTTTTCTTTCACTTATAAGGCCCTTGAGATAAATTGATACATTGGATAACCCAGAATAATCTCACTATTTCTCTTTCTCCCTCCCTCTTTCCCTTCCTCTCCCCTTCTCCAAATTTTTTTCTTTCAAGATACTTAACTAGATTTGCAAAATCTCTTTTGCTATATATAATAGGATACTCACAGGAATTCTGGGACAGGACGTCATTGGGTTACTTTTTTTTTTTTTTTTTTGCCTACCATGAAAGCTACACTCTTAGAGATCTCGGAATGAATTTCTCTATCAGCAGATTTTAAATTCTTAAGCAAAACAATATTCTTATAGAAAAACAGCAAGAAGTACAGAAATCTTCTGCAAAAGATCCTGTAATATAAAACTTGCACAAATATATTTGGAGAATAAATACACACTAATTCAGTTTACTTCAAATTAATTGTATTTTTCTCCTGCAAATAGTTAAAATACAATTTGCTAATTTTGACTTAAATTATTTTTTAAAACCATACTAAGTATAACTCTTGGTCAAACTAAGTTGTTGGCTCATTAAATAGGACCTTAAATACTGCTCTTAGTCAATCCATTCTCTATCTATACAGGCCAGAGCTGGACCATATAAAGAAAAGTTCAAGTATATAGATTGAAAAAAAGAAAAGAAAAGAAACAAAAAGATAAAACTACATTTCCATACTTGAGAAAAATACAGAGCAATGAGGAAAAAATCAACTTTTTACAGATTAACTTGTGACAATAGCTTTCACAGAGACATCTTATATTAAAAAAAATTACTTATCTGTTGTTATATAAATCAGTTTTCAACTATATGAAATCTGGCACTAATATCTGCTGTTGAACTCTGTCATGGGCTTCCATAGGAAATTATAGACCCCACCTTTCTGCTAGTTTCTTGGCTCATGAGACTTTATTTTAGAAAGAAAACTGGGGGCATATGGTTTGGAACACTAGATACTTACTAAAAAACCACATGAGCTTGAGGAAATGATTTGCTCAAGTCAGTTTGCTTTGTGAAAGGAAGTGAAATTTCTGAGCCAAAAGATTTAGTGACTACATAAACAATAGAGTCAAAAATGTCTGTTAACCTAAACCCTCAACCAAGAGTCTTAGTGTAGAAAATGTACGATACTTGCTACAACTGATAAATAAAGCCCTCTTCATTCATTCTTTATGTCTGCCCTCTCCTCTAAAAACGACTGTGCTAGGCCAATTCCAATCCAATTATACTGCTGTGTTTTGTGTGTTTAGGCTAATGCTAATTGATTTTCATGTAAAGGTGATACAGCACTTGTCTATATGCCTTTGCTTTCATTTTGAATGATTTAAATTTCAAATCATATGAATAAGTGTATCAGAGACATAAGCAATTGCAACATAGACTATGTGTTTCAAGAGATACATTTTAAGAATGAAGTAGGTACTTGTGTTACCTTATGCATCACTTCAAAATCCTGTTTTCACCTTCTGCTTCAGCCACTGATCTAGCCATCAGTTTCATACAGTCTTTACAGACAAAACTAAACAGCACCTCATTTAATTCCAACATTGCCTTGAGACTTTTCTGATCCTGATATGTGGTTATGTTGAGAACTTTTTCATATTTGCTCTAATGCAAACTAGAAGTAATCCAGCAATTAATTAATTTTGTAAGGCTATCCTTGAGATGAAGAACCAATGATTAATGTTTCCCTCTTCCATTCTAGGCAGTCTATTCTAAGACACATTTTATAAAATTCCCCAGAAATTCTCTAAGGATCCAGTATCAGTAATTAATTTTAGTGGTCAAATAAATGATGCAACCTTGTATTGACTTTCTTATTTTCCCTATTTCCTCCCTTAGACTCTATTCCCTGACATTTTTTTCTAAATTATTTGCTTATATTCAAGTCTTTGTCTTATACTGTGCTTCAGGGAACTAAGGTTAAGGTTGCATTTTCCTATCTGAGATGGTTTAGTTGGAATGAACTAAAATAAAATACATGGGTTATTGCCAAACTTGAATACCACATTAAGTTCTGTCAATTTGTGACCTTGATCTTAATATGTTCATAGGTAAGAACGAACTTACTCATATGTTTCTTTAAAGTAATATATATACAGACCTGAAAAGAAGCCAGACCAATGACACAGGGTAATCAATACGTATAAAAGACAATTGATAAATATAAAGAATACCTATAATTCTGGATTTCTGAGGTAGTTATGTTTAAAGAAAAAAAATTCCATTACAACTTCGGAAACCTGATTCAGAGTTTTATGAAAACTACTTTATAGTCTCTTAAAAAATAATATTATAACACTGATGACCTCATTTTCAATAGTAGATCCGTTGATATCCTGGAGTTCACTTGTATCAGTTTCCGTGAGCTGTTTCTGCATATTTATTTCCAACCCTGCTTTCAGTCACATGATGTTGGTAACTTGAACTTGGCCACTGTGGGAGTTTTTGTACCATGGAAAATGAGAAATACAATAAATAAGAAATATTTTTCCTGTAATATTCATCTGTTAAAGGTTTTCTTTTTTTTCGGTTGTGTCACTAGTTTCCTTTGAGCCATATTCACCAAAATATAGATTTGTTACTAAATTCCCCTTTTAACAATTACTTCTGTCCAGGCACAGTGGCTCATACCTGTAATGGTGGCCAACTTTGTGAGGCCAATGTGGAGGATTACTTGAAACCAGAAGTTTGAGACATGCCTGAACAACATAGTGAGTCCTTATCTCTACACAAAATGAAAAACTTATCAGGACGTGATGGCACATGCCCCAGCTACTCTGGAGTCTGAGGAGAAAGGTTTCCCTGAGCCTGGGAGGTTGAGACTGCAGTGAGCCATGATTGTGTCACTGTACTCCAGCCTGTACCCTGACTCAAAAAAACAAAAAAACAAAAAATTACCTCTTCATGTATCCCAGAAGTAGATTGACCTCAAAACATATTTTTAATATAACATCAATAATGTATATAAAGCAAAAAGCTTTTATTCAGACATGCTTTCACCTACTCATTTAAATATGTTTGTATACTTATTACAGGTAAGGAACACAAATGAACAATTATTAAATTCCTGCTTGGTACTAGACTTTAAAGCAAATAAGTTGTTGTTTAAGAGAAGAACAATGTCAAATTCCAAGTATGTCAAACAAATAAAATCACACCTTTTTAATTCAATTGTCAACTTTTCAGAAGTTACAAATTATACTTTAAAGTATTCTTAAAAGGAATTAGTTATGGGAAACTGATCATCTGTAATTCAGCCATGAGTTTATTTCTCATAACATTATTCTTAATGGGCGAATTGTCTGCCTTGGCACATTTTATGACTTTTTCACCTTCCTTATTATAATAGATAGGAAAATATTGTGACAGTAATGTAACAAGGAAGAGCAGGCTTCTAAAAAAAACAAAAACAAAACACAAATATGGTTTCCTGTGAAGATGGTGTTTAAATGTATCCATAATGCCTCAGGCATCTGGAATACTACTTGTTATATGGCTTTGAGAACCTATAAAGAAAGAGGTTAAAAAAAAAACCTGGTCTGTCAAAATATTATTTGAATATTTTAAATCATGTTTTCAAATATGGTTTCATTTCAAGTTGTACGTTATATTTCTGAATTTGTATTTTAAGAAATCTTACTTATGAATTATTGATAAGCAGAAATAGTTATACTGAAATATAAAGCAAGCAAAAGTAGGTATACTGTGCTAAAATATAAAACAAGAATAAGTAAGTGGTATTTAAATAAAAATACTACTAATTATATGGAAGATAAAATTAAATTTCTCCGCATGATTGCTTGCCAAATGTAATAAATGATTATGTATAATTGCAAGAGGTATTTTAATGTGATTAGGGAAGTAATGCATACTTAATGCCATTACATTTCTACAAACTTTATTTTTATTCTAAAAATAATATCAAATATTATATAACGCATAGGATTTTAAAAGAAAATCTATTTTGGCTAAATACCAGGTGAGCTCTTAGAGGAAAAAAGTATAATTTTTTATGCTTATTCAATATATTAAAGACAAAAAAATATTTAGAATTTTTTTAGGGAAAAGGTTTTTAGCTAGGTTTTCTGATCTTCTAGTGTGAAAATATAATATCAAAAAAACTTAACTTATTGTTGCTTATTTTTAAGTTTTAAATTTCAATTAATGAGCTATGTATGTTATCTTTCAGATAATAAAAACATTTTACTATTGAGGTTTACTTATAGTATGTGCATATATATAACAATTATTCAACTCATTTTGTCACATTTTCCACTGGAAAAAACATTGCCTTCACAGAACTACCACCATTTCTTTCTGTTTCTATGCATATTCTCTCTAAACCTGAAAATATGTACAATATGTCAATGACAGGGTATCCTTCAATCCCATTTTGCTTTAAATTAAGAAAAAAAATCATAAAACAAAGTTAATTAAAATAATATGCATGCTCACATACACCTACATAGATATGTAGATAAATGTCATAGTATAGGATTGAAGGGAACATATTTGAAATTTGAATCCTGGTTTCACCACTCTTGAACTATGTAATTTTTGGGCAACCTTAATGTTTACCTGGGTGAATATTTCTCAGAACTGTGAGCTTCAAAGACAATACAAGTCAGACAATTGTCTGGCAAATATATACTGATTAAATGACAGATTTTACCTTTACCGATATAAAGAAATGAAGAATGGGGAGAAGGAATATGAATGACTGATAGACATACACCTTTGAATCTGGCAAATACGTTTTTAAACTCCACCTATTTTGCTGTTTCTAAGACCTTACATTAACCACGTCTCAGCATTTCTAGACTTTGTTAAATCATATAGAATCTTTTTCAAGATAAGATAATATTAAGACACTACTTGGCATAGAGCATGTACACAGTAAAAACAACAAAGTATATGTCATTATGTGTATATATCTATAAATATTAAATCTGTAAAATAAAAGACACAATTAGACCTTTTTTCCAGGATCTTTAGTCACAACCTTTACCTTTCAAACCACCTCAAGATTTTATAACCATTCTCCCTTTTTAATCTCCAGTTAGTCTTAAACTCCTCTAAATATGCTTTCTACTGCTAAGGAAACCACAATATTTAAGATTTTTTTTTCCCACTTAGTGTCACAGAGCTATTTTCTAGCATAACTGGTGTAAACACATACATTTCAGTTGTGTTCTTGTACAAATAAGTAAATTCACAAAACATCTGCCCAAACACTGGAATTCAAGTGTTATGAGGTGAGGAAATTTTGTGTGTACCTTCAGAACCTTGAAGAGTAGCCCATAATAAATTATTAATAATTTTGTTCTTCGAATGGGAGAATGTGATATTTACTCTGTTTCCAGAATCTGGGTTTAGAAACAGATAGAATGAAGTCTTGTTCTCCCTTCATCTGCATAAGGACTAGTAATTGGAAAACTTCAATTTGAAGTACTGTGAGTGTCTGAAGTCCTCTCAAAAAATTTTCTTTCAGGCTGACAAATTCATGGAGTTGCACTTTGAATAGCTTCTACGTATGAAATGATGAATTGAAGAACCATAGATTAGTCAGAAGTCATAGTATTAATAACAGTGCATATTAGACACCAATGGACTCATATGGAATATATGTATACTCTCAACACTTTTCATTCGTGCTTGTAGTCCATCAACTGCACTTTTATATGAGACAAAACTTCTAACATTCACTCACAGAGCATAACCAGTGACATTTTCTGTCTTTACTACGTTTAGTCTATTTCCTTCCTTTTATTATCCTAAGGTTATTAGTGGCAAAAACTGTCCAAAATTTCTCAGCTATCCCTAGTAAAACATACAATGATTTCTACCACAATATTTAAGAACTACATTTATTTACCAGTTGTTTTATATTTCAGCAAGTAAATGAGCTGATCTCGAAACATCACAAACATGTTTATGACAATTGCAACAGATCAGGAATGAAATTTTTGATTATTAACATCATATTTACATTTTCATGAAGATAAGTAGCAGCATAGGCTTTAGGGAACAAAATAATGACAATAATATAATCAAGAATGATAGATTTAGTCATTTCATCTTATCTCTGGATGTATATTCACTAACTTAAAACTTGGGGTTTAAAAATATTAGCTATATTTATAGAGTAATTTTCCCAATTCAACCTAAACTGAAACAAATTGATCATTTATTCACAAATAATTGTATTGCATGACAGCAGAATATGCATTAGATTTCTACAACTTAAAAGTAAAGATTGCATACTTAAATGGAGACCACAAAAACAATTTTTAGTCAATATATCAAGTAAAACTAAACATTTATTTTATTTCTTTCTCAATATGTGTCAAGTACAATCTAGATTTTGGCAACCTACCAAAAATATATATATAAATATGTTTATTCTTCAAATGCTTTTTACAATGTGTTGACAATAATAATAGATGCTTCCATGCTTTGTTAGAAGAAAATAACAAAGTTCATGTTCACTATTATACTATAAAAAGTATTGACTAGTATTTTATGCTTTTCACTTTCAAGTTGTGTGACACTTGTGGTGATGGACAGATTCTGCAATATGTTATCCAAATCGAGCTTCATAGATAGATAACTCTCTCTCAATTTCTGGAATAGCTGCCACAGAGAAAACCTAAGCTGACAGCCCTCTTTTGGTGTCATCTCTAAAGAAGAGAACCCCTTCACCCCAAATTATGCTTCCTTCCTGGCGCAACTTGCATCTAATTTGGGTGTTATCATTGGCACCTACAAGCAGATGCCTATGGAATAGATGTCAACAATAAAGTTAAGAGAAAAAAACATAGCTGATGCCATTCGGTGAGGCTTCACAGATGTGGGCAAATTACAGTCTAAGATACCTTTCAAAGAATCTAATAGAGTCCCTGGATTGTAGTTTGACGAGTTGATGGGGAGTGGCAGGTTTGCAGAATTGTTAATTTTGACACCAAGAACTTAATGAGATCTACTTTCTGTAGAACTTGTTTGGGGAACTCTACTACTAGTACATATGCATGAACTCATTTAATCGTTAACAATTATATAAAATAAACACAATTGTCCTCATTATATACATAAGGAAACTAAATCAATTACCTCTGTCATACTGGTACTATGTCTCAGAGCCTGGGTTCAAAACCAGCTCTTCCATGTTATGAAGTCCACTTTCTTAGCCACTATGTACATTGAAACAAATGGTCTGCCCATGCAATATGTAAATACGATGTAATTAGTTGAAGTTATACATAAACACTGGCTATCCTGATCAAGAAATATTATATATAACTGTGTAATAAATTTAATTTTAATTTTCAATTTTTCAATAGTATGTGAACTCCAAACACCTGTATTTGATAAGTTTCACATACACACTATTTTACATTTAATTGAAATTTTTGCCACTTCTAAAAAGTATTTTAAAAATAAATGTAATTAATAAAAAGGAATACACCTCCATTATTTTAAATGAATTATTTAATAAATACTGCAATCATGACCCTATGTTATACTAACTCATTTTATAATATCACTTTATATTTACATTATTTTGATTTCCCAGTAAAAATTTATATGGACAAAAGGTGTTATGCCACACATATTGTTATAGAGCTTCCACAATATTTTGAAAAGTAAATTAAACACATATATACTAATGAGAAAAATAAGCCATGCATTTTAGTTGCTTTGTTCAAGAGCACATTAAAAATAATTAAAGTGTTTATGTACACACATTTTATACCTTTTCTTTATGCAAAATTTTTGAGACAGCTAAAAGCAGAAGTGGATCAAATTAAGTAAGAAAATATAAATAGAAGTAGCAAATCAGGAAAAAAAGGAAAGTTACTGAGCCTGATTTCCACATTTGTCTTTGATCCTCTTAAAGGAAAGGAAAAATAAAAAGAAGTTCTATCGTTTATATAATTCATTTGATCATAAAGAAGAAAGTAGTCCAGTGTGTTAGGGAATATAATGCTTTTTTAAAAACTGCAAAATAGTGTGAAATAAAAATGTCACCAAGATTTTACACAATGAACATCGAATGAAATAATAATATCTTCAAAAGTAGTTTTATAATAACTGATGGGGCAAATATTGATTTCCTGTGTATTGTAAAATCCCTTAACCAGAACTAAAAGAATCATAAAACACATCTGAGTCAAGGATAAACTCTGAGGAATCAAATGAATATGGCCAAAACTTGATCCAAGCATAAGATGTAAATATTGTGGGTCTCGTAGATAATCATGAGTTTCTAAAACAGTATTCATTCTCCATCAAGTTTGGTTAGGATTAGGAAAATTTATAGTTCCATTTAATGCTTGGAATATTGTTAGTTTGTGTTGTTGATAAAAATACACACATGCTTTAACAAATAGATGGGCAAATGACGATCTTGGCATTAGAAGCCTACTCAGTGCTCTCAACTGAATAAGAAACTACTCTCCTTTATCCAGGACAGTAGCCTGGAATGAAACAAAAAAATTTTCTTCCAGTGGCTCCTTTGGATTTTCTCGAACATGAAAACATGCATGTTTCTCAGAATTCTGTAAGTTATAGCAAGAAAAAATACTTTTGTCCTAGAACTTTTCAAAGAGAGCCAATCAATCATTCAGCAAATATATATTAAGTTCTACTTTCTATAATGCACTGTGCTCAGTGCTCAGAAAGCTCAGAGACTGAGGCAGATATGCACACAGCCAGAACAGTACAGATTGTAATGTTAGAAAATGCAGATATTTTGAGAATACAAGAAAATGAGACAAATGTAATGTTTCCATTAATGCCTTAAATATTTATATACTGTATAAGAATGTAATAAGTTATTGTAAATGGGAGAAATGTAATATAGCATTCTGTTATACTATCTAATTTTTTTTTCAGGACATAACACATAAAGACTTTGTAATATAACTATTAGAATAACTTATTCCTCCCTATCAATAAAAAGAAGACAAAGTGAGACAATTTCTTGAACTCCCTTTTTTAGGGAAGTTCATAGCTCATTCACTCCATTGGGGTAATATTTACTGTTCAAATATTTTTTTCCTCTGAGGAGTAAACAAGACACTCGTGTACTCCTTGTTCATCTCATTCATCTTTCATGATTATTTATAGCACTAATCACCCACCAGATATTGTAGTATAAATGTGTTTATCTGTTCTTTAATACACCAACTATAATATAAGCTCAAAAAGCAGATAATTTGTTTTTGCAGTTGTATCACAATAACTAGACAAGTACCTGGTTTTGATTCCTTGCTCAATAAGCATTTAGTAAGTGAATATGTTGATATTTGACCTAAATTTGCCTTAGACTATTCTCTGAAAATAAAACAGTCTCCATCATATAATCAAAATTTTATATATGTGTATATTGTATATAAATATTGTAGCACTTAAATAAATTATAAATAAACTTTTATTAATGCTATTTTAGCAGAATTTACCATAAGGATTTAAATCTATTCAAATGAGTTTACAAATTAAGATGGAACATATATACATGGATACATTTTTTTCTAGACTGTAATAATGAAGTATTTTCATGAAAGTATGACTTGATAAAATATGTTGAAACTTGAAAAAACCAAGTTTTGATAGAACAATGTGAATTGTAAGAGATGACCAGATTTGTCAAGTAAGGTGCTTAGACAGATAAATTTAGATAAGGACATTCAACAGATGTTCAATTAGTGAGGGCTTAGATAAGGCACAGCTCTGCTACTTGCTGAGAACTGAGTAAGGTAAATTAGAAAATCTCCCTGTCCTTAAAATAGATCACTGCATTAGAGTTAATATATTTTTAATTTAATGTTCATTCATCTAGCAATAACAGTATAAAATTAATTTTAATGTATGAGATAAGTTGTAATCTAGGCCTTTTTAGAGTTCCCAGACTGGTAGTCACTGAGTATTTGAAAGTCATTATGACAACTGTTCTAAGACAAGATGATATTCAGAATTAAGGCAGTAACCATGAAAATATAGCCTAACCAGACATAATTGAAAGACAACTCTAAGCAATTGAAGTAGAGGACCAATTTGTTGCTAATAAGTAAGACAAAAAGAAGCTCTTCAGCTCTCTCTTTGACAATTAAGTGGGCAGTGTGATGCAAGATAAGTATGAACTCAGAATAATAAATGTAATAGAAGGAAATAATTAGTTTAATATTTTTTTGTGCTAAAGTTAAGGCACCATTTTCAATTGTGGATACCTATTGGAGTGACTTTAAAATTTCTTGTTTGAATTGAGTAGGGAAGGAGTTCAGAGAAATATACTTCCTGGGGACTTTCCTTTTTCATGATGAAATAGAATCACTCTCCAATCACACTAAATCACACTAGTGGAGTTTAAATGGAAAAGACATAAGTTACCAAATGATGTCCCAACTTTTGATATTTCATAACTGATATCCAACTATACTTAAATGCTACTAAGTGACAAAGTAGATAATTCTAGCACAATTTCTTAGGAGGCCAAATGGAAGCCTTATTACTTTACCAAATTCCGTTTTCAAAAATTATCTGTTTTTGAAAATATTAGTTCAACTTTTGACTCATATTATATATCCGCTAAACATCAAATATTACCTAATTTTCATTATTGATTTCTATCAATGTTATGAAAAACATATAATAAATACGTTATGAGAATTTTTGATGATGTACTTCAAATGAGTTTTGAGACTAGATATTGATTAGGGACCAAAGGGCACAAAGTTGAAGAAGAGATTTTTAACTTGAATGTAAACATTTTATGTAGAAATTTGATGCAGTTTTTTTTTTGTTGTTTTTTGTTTTTTGTTTTTAGGTAGGAGGAAGAAAGTCTTTTTTGTCATTTGAAGTCATTGTAAATGGTCTTAGGTAATTATTTTGCTTAAACTTAACATTAATTTAGGTAAATTCTTTTTTTTTTTTTTTTTTTTGAGTTGGAGTCTCACTCTGTCGCCCAGACTGGAGGGCAGTGGCACGCTCCCGGCCACGGTGGCCTCGACCTGCTGGGCTCCAGCGGTCCTTCCGCCTCAGCCTTCCAAGTAACTGGAACTACAGGTGTGCGCTACCACGCCTGGCTAATTTTTTGGTTTATTGTAGAGATGAGGTCTCGCCAAGTTGCCCAGGCGGGTCTCGAACCCACGGGCTCAGGCAATCCACTCACCTCAGCCTTCCAAGGCGCGGATTACAGGCTGAGCCACTGAGCCCAGCTATTTAAGTAAATTCTTATATCTAATTTTATTGCTGATATCATTTCTCTTCTGTTAGAAGACATAATTCAAAGATATAACCAAGAACTTTATATTATTTATATAATATAAATGCCCCAAATTTTAATATTATTTAGATAAATAAAAATAAAATGAATTTGCAACATTAGAAATACATTTCATTAATCTCTATTGCACATTTTAAGCAAATGGCAATAGCGAGATGTTCATTGCAGTGGATATCATGGTTAAAGAAAATCCTATACATTTTTGTAGTAATTAAATGGATGGCCAGTATTATGATATGTTTGCCCTTTATGTGAGGCTGTCTGACTCTCTGCTCATGAATACTGCTTGTGTTCTTCCCATGTTTATTTCAGCCAGACCTTATATGGGACTCTGACTGCAGTTCTACCTATGTTAGTCATATTTCAGCAAAGTTGTTCTAAAGAAAAAACTGTAAATTATCATTTCAAGGTCCACTTTTTTACATGTGGAAGATGGAAATTGAGAGCAGTGAAGATGAAAATTTAAACCTCACATGGACTTAGGTTTCTGTAAATAAGTTGGCTTCAGGTTGTTTCAGAGTAGTGAAGACTAAAAGAAAGATTTCACATTGTATGATCAGCTTTCTGTGACACAAATATGATTGATAATATTATACCATAGAATATCTTATTTGTATACCTGTTGAGTATTATAAATTAACTGTTGAATATTATGTAAAGTTTTATTATAAATCACATCTCTTGCACTGATGAAATAAATTAATCCTCTCATACTTTGATAAAATTGTTTTTTTTAATTTGGAAGTACGTAATTGAGCCACAAATCCTTTCATGACACCTAAAGGGCATTTATTCTTTTTCTAAATTAACATCTCTATTTTTGAAAGAGTCTGAGAGATTTCAGGGGTTTGTTTGTTTTGTTTTGTTTTTTTGAGTCGAAGTTTCACTCTGTTGCCCAGGCTGGATTGCAGTGGCATGCTCAGGGACACTGCAGCTTTGACCTGCTGGGCTCAGGCGATCCTTTCACCTCAGACTTCCAAGTAGCTGGAATTACAGGCACGTGCCACCATGCCCAGCTAATTTTCTTATTTATTGTAGAGACGAGGTCTCACTAAGTCACCCAGGCTGGTCTTGAATCCCTGGACTTAGACAATCCTCTCACCTTTACCTCCCAAAATGCTGGGATTATAGGCTTGAGTCACCACCATTCCAGGCTGAGAGATTACAGTTTTTAAAAGAATATATGAAACCATTACCTGCTTAATCCCCAAATAAGATAAATGTTTTTAAAAGCTGAAAGATTAGTCAAATTATGTAATATAAACACAAAAATGAAATTCTAGTAGAAGCAATTGGTTCTGAAAAATGAATCAAATTTCTTCATTTCTTGGTTGTTTTAAGAAATCAAGTTACTGAGGAAAAAAAATCAGTATGTTAAAAAAGATTTGTCTTATTAAATGACCATAAGTGAGTAAAAAGTATTATATAAATATAACTTTTCAATAATCAGAAAAGACACAAAATAATTTAGTCTAAAATGTATTTGAAGCCGGGCTCGGTGGCTCAGCCTGTAATCCTGCGCCTTGGGAGGCTGAGGTGAGTGGATTGCCTGAGCCTGCGGGTTCCAGACCCACCTGGGCAAGCGAGACCTCATCTCTATAATAAATCAAAAAATTAGCTGGGTGTGGTAGTGCGCGCCTGTAGTTCCAGCTACTTGGAAGGCCGAGTGGAAGGATCGCCGGAGCCCGGCAGGTCGAGGCTGCGGTGGCCGGGAGCGGTCACTGCACTCCAGTCTGGGTGAAAGAGTGAGACTCCAACTCAAAAAAACAAAAAAACAAATAAAATGTATTTGAATAGCAAATTCATAGAAAAATACTGGTAAGAATAGACAATTATACACGTATCAGTAAACTTCTAGGAATCTGAAGCTCAGAAAAATTTATTTCTTAAAAATATATCCAAACTTTTTTAGAAGAACAGGAATTAGGAATTATGTTATCTCTCTCAAATTATGGTGAAATATCTACCATCAATGTTATCATTATTTAATAATGCCAAAAACTGTAGGGAAGGATGATCTTGGAAAATATAAAATTTTATCATTTTCTCCCAGGAAGTAATTTTGGGACCTCATCTTCTGTGGCTTCCGCCACTGAAACATACTTTCTGAATTTGTTTTATGAGAAGTGCTGACAGTCACTCCCGTTGGCAAGAAAAAGTAATCCCTTCACCATTTCCTTGAGATCTTTTGTTGTAATTCTTCTTGGTATGAGTGTGCATATTTGAATATTTAAGGTGTGTCCTCTTTATCTTATCATGGCATTGAAAAATTTACTTGGAAAAGATAAAGAACAATTATAATTTAATCCGTTCAATTTAGAAATTGTAGAAGGAAATCACAAAAAGTTATGAATGAGTATATAGTTTTAGATTTGTGTTTATAAGAAATGAATCACTAAAAGATACACATAAAATCCATTAATATTTTAATGGAGTACATTTTCATATTTAGGATAACTTTGAGTTGTGTAGATATTGAGGACAATTTTCTACTTTAAGAACAAGTAGACACAATATGCATTCAGAGTAAAAACACATTCTTCTCCCTCTTCTTTCCCAGAAATAACTAGGTTCCAATATTCAGGTGGATGTCTATTTGTTCCAAAGTATGTCGCCTCCTGGAAGTCGGAGCCTTCACTAATATTTTGTTGGGGGGAAAGGATATGAAAATAATTTGCTTTCATTTGCCTTTCTTTGTAGATTTCTCATAGACTACGCTCACAATGTTTCCTCAAATACCTTTTTCATTATGTTCTTCACTGACATCATGTCTATATGTATATACAACACATATTATATATGCATATAATTGTACTATATTATACATATATACACATATATGTATAATTTATAAATACATGTATATATTTAAATTGTTGAAAACATACAACTTCAGGAAAGACAGTTTTGGAGAGTAATATTAATACCTTCACCATCCTCTTGCCTGTGCTCCCTATAGACACTAAAGTGACTTTGTCTTGGATGCTAATCCACACATAGACTTCTGATTCCTCCCAGTTCTGGGAAGGCCTCTAAGATTTCCCATTAATCTATTTTTCCTTGTGTAAGAACAGGTATGGGCCATAAACCCTGCCCTCAAATCAAACTGATGTTATCATACTTCAATTGTCCTACACATCCTTTCTGACCCACCCTTCCCTATGGCATAGAAACCCTGTCTGGAGAGTAATGGCCCAGGGATCTGCTATCTAGTTTTGCCACGGTCTGAGATACAGACATGGTTTCTGTTGGTAGCAACTGAATGTTTCTTTCTAAGAAACTGGATATGTCAGCCTCTTTCTTTGGCCTCTAAGGGTAGGTTTGTATAGACCTGCCCCATGTGAAACACCCCAGTGAAACACCTCATCTTCTTAGTAATGATTTAATAGAAAAGCAATGTGGTAAAACCAGTGAGAGCTGGATTTAATTCCAGCATCTAAATCACTGGTACTTGTATCACCCGAGGAAAAAAATTATCATGTATGAACATCATCTTTTCTTGGAATGAAATCAATACGAGATTTTTTAGGTTGTAAGATTGTTGTCCCTACTATATAGAATGTGGCACGTTATGCAGCTAATGCAGTGCCTGGTACATAGTTGTAAGGTATCTGATTTTCTTTCACTCTGTTTTTTTTTTTTTTGCTTTTCCTCACTCCTATAAGCAGAAGAGTAAAATGAACTATAGACTTTGGCAGCTTACAAAAGGCAACTTCATGTTTTGAGTTACCTGCAGGGTAGGAAGAAACTCTTCCGTGTCGTATCAGCTTAACCAAGGTGTTACAGAGCCTTCGTCTTTTTTCTTTTTTAACTTTAAAAATTTTTTTATTTTTAAATTGTAGGGTACATTTCAGGGTTAGGTATACAAATATTCACTGTGCAGGTATTCTTGTTGATGAGGTGTGCCCCCCTTCCCCAGGCAGATTTTCACTACTGTAAATCCCCCCTCCCCCGCCCCTGCAATTTCCTGCTACAGTCAATTCTTTTCTTATAGTATTGGGGTTGTTGTTGAACGTCCACTTATGAGTGAGAACATGTGATACTCAGTTC
>CAUYQG010093764.1:0-19814 GCA_963574415.1 Tarsius wallacei
AATGGATTTAAAGTTGATCATACTCGGTTATCTATCACAGAAACAAAGAACAGAGTACCATATGTTCTCACTCATAAGCGAACCTTGAACAATTATCATACTATAAGAAAGGGATTGGCAGTAGTGGGAAACTGCCAGGGGATGGTGGGGGTGGGATTGGCGGTTGAGAGAAACTGCTAGGGGAGGGAGGGGCACACTTCATCAACAAGGGTACCTGAATAATCAACATTTGTATGCCTAATCCTGAATTGTACCCCACATCTTTAAAATAAAATTTCAAAAAAATTAATGTACAGGTATTGAAGTCACATGTAGGACCATTTACAGTCTTGAATGTCAGTAAATAACATGATAATTGTAATAATAATAAACAAATATATTCTGAGTTATGATAAATAAATAGAATTATCTAGCTAGTATGGAACATTGTTGCTTTTATTAATACTAAAAGAAAAAAAGGACTTTTTATCTAATTTAAAGGATTATTTCAAAAGATTGTTGTATTAAGAAAAATGAAAAAAAAAACCCTGAAATTTCAAAATCTATCTTTTGAAAAAAGAAAAAATATGCATTAAAGTGGGTCTTAAATTTGTTCATCTATCAGAATCTCCTGGTAAGACTGTGAAAACACAGTTGCTGAGCCTTACTCTGGAGACTGTAAATCAATAGGTCTGGGGTGGGGCTCCATAATTTGCATTTCTATCAAGTCCCTGGTGATGCTGATGCTGCTTGTCCCAGGACCAAACTTTGAAAGCCACTACATTAAACAAAGGAATAGACCCACCTGGGAGTTATCTAATCTCCATTGTCTGAGTAATCCTCTTTCTCTACTCTGAAACACTGAATTAGTTTAACATGAATGAGATTTCTTCCACATAAAATGCTTGCAAACTCTTAATTGGTTATTTTCCATAAAATGTTTGTTGGTACTGATCCAGTATCACAAAATCCTCCTGCGTGTCTCTCATGGCTGCTTAGGGAGCTGCCATGCTGAAATACAATAGTGGTCCACCATCCTCCTTCAAAGTTCTAGAAAGTCCCAGAAGGTGAATTTTATTGTGATGTTCGGCCTTTCAAATCTGTTCGCATCATTGCATTTTATGTTGCTCCCTATTCCCATGAACACTGAGTCTCATTAAAGCAGGAAAACATTGCAATTGAAACCACCCAAAGAAGCCAAGGGTATCCACGAGACACTAATACTCGCCTTCTCCCTCTTCTTCTGATGTTTAGCGTATCTAACTTACAACAGGGAGTAGATGCAAACAAAAATTCTTATTAACAGCAACAATAAGTTGGGAAGAAAATCAAGCAGGACAGAAGACACAGTATCTTGTTCAGTTGGCATGCTGTGTGGCAGAATAGAAAGAGGTGGGGCCCTTGAGAGAAGTATCTATGGGACGTGTGCTGTGCAAGAAAGTGTATAGGACCAGACCAGGGATCAGAGAGAACAATCAGCAAGGCTTCTCAGATTTACTAGGGAGTTTCAATTATGAAAGGACCAGGATGAATTAAATAAGTTCTACTGTACAACACTGTGCCTGTTGTCAACAATACCGCATTGCACACTTAAAAATTTTGGTAAGGGGATAGTTCTCATGTTAACTCTTCTTGCCAAAATAAAATAAAATTTAAAAATATATGCATATTTTTAAATGAGACATCAGAATGAAACATCACAAACTGTTTTGCAGGCAGGGCCTTGCCAGGTCAGGTGTAATTGTTTCAGTCATACAAGGTTTATATTCTGTAGGCCTGAGAATGTGGAGAAATCACAGAATGAAGAAGGAAAATAGGCAATCACATGAATTAATTGCTTTGAGGAGAATCTGTGAGAGAGATGTGTGTGGCTAAATGTGTATATTATAGTGTGGACCCTGTTGCTGCATTATTATATTCAATAATATTACATTACATTACATTATGTTATATTATATTCAAGCATTCTTGCTATTCAGCAAATTTTAAATAACACAGATCCTTAAATGTTATTGATTACCTTGGTTTCCCCAGCTTTCTGTGTTTTGTTTTTGTTTTTGTTTTTTTAGGTACTTGCCCAGATACAACTATATCTTATATGAGTGTTTAAAATGCACTTTGTAACCAGCCATGGTGGGTCATGCCTGTAATCCCAGCACTTTGGGAGGCTGAGGCAAGAGGATTGCCTGAGCCCAGGGGTTTGAGACCAGCCTGGGAAACTTGGCAAGATCTCATCTCTACAATAAATCAAAAAATTAGCCAGGCCTCGTGCTGCATGCCCATATCCAACTACTTGGAAGGTTGAGACAGAAGGATCACCCGAGCCCAGCAGGTCAAGGCTGTGGTGGCCATGAGCGTGCCACTGCACGGCAGCCAGGGTGACAGAGTGAGAATTCAACAACAACAAAAAATGCACTTTGTATGGTTTGCTTGAAGTAAACTAACGTACTGTTGAATCATGCCTGTGTGTTTACATTTGAATGAGGGATGATAAAGTGTTTTCAACATAAGTAAATATAACAAATATCATGATCATTTTACTTGCCACCACAGCTTATTTACTTGACATTGGAAACTACCATTTGCAGTAAAATAGGAGACGATTTCATTTTATCCTCTCTCAAAAATTGCTTTAAAAAAAGGAAATTAGAGAATTTGATATCTTGACAATATTAAAACCAACAAAATTCTTGTCTGATTAAATTAAGAAAGCAACTGCCAATAATATGCTTTAGAAACTGCATTATATACATCTCATAAATAGACAAATGGAAAAATGCTTGAACTCAATTGATAAAAATAGTAATTTAACACAACATCAAAACACTCCTTTTTTTGTGACTGTATCTGAACAATGTCTGAAAATTTTTTTATCAGCTCTAAATACTCAGATTTGTTCCAATTGCGCCATTTTGTCTTCTAGTCCTTAGTCACAGAAAATAAAGCCCCTTCGCTTACTGTCTCTTCTTATTTCTCTCCGGTGAGACACTAATATTCCTCTTTGGTTATACAAATGTTCCAACATCACAAGTACAGAGAACCCTCTAGTTAGCCCTACTATATCCATCACTCAACTTTTATACATGTCAACATATGATCAGCTTCAATTCATCTACTGACCCACATATTTTAGCCAAAATATTTTAAAGCCAATCTAATATATCAGAGCATTTCAACTGTAAATATTTGAGTGTGCACTTCTGAGAAGACTATTTTTAAATAACTGCCACACCTTAAAAGTTAATAATTTCCTGGTATCATAAAAATACTTTTAGTAAATTTATTTGAATCAGGATTCCTCAAAGCCCACATATCGCATTAAGTTGGTATGTATTTCTAGTCTCTCTTATTTATTTGTTTATGTTTATTTATTTGCTTCTCCTTATTTCATTTGTTCCATTCATATGTACAATCAAATATCCCACAGTCTGCATGTGATTGATTACTCCCTCATGGTTGACATATTAACTTTCCTCTATCCCCTGTATGTCCTACAAATTGGCAGTTTTGGAGGACTTAGAGTCAGGCTCGAGCACTTTGACAAATATACTTCATATGTGGTGTTTCTCACTTCCTATTGCTTTACATCGTTGAGACTCCATGATATCTGGTTGCCCTATCTTTAATTACAAGATTAATAGTAGGTTCAGAAGATGTTAGCTTTATCCTCACCATACAATTTCTAATTATCCTTTTCCCTAATGGTTTTATGATTCATTGGTAGTTGTTGCCTAGACCTATTATTTCATCCAGAATTGTAAGTTGTGATTTTAGAATTCTATCATTCTTTCATCTGCGTACTTATTAGCTCAATTCTTGCAAAGAACTTTCCTTCTCCCAACTAGTTGTGTTCCAATTTAAAATCTTTTCTATTCTTCTAATCTGAAGTATATTTTTCTTCCTATAGGAGTCAAAAATGTTTTCGTGTTCTGTTTTTGAATATTTAGTCATGCTCTACTTGACTGCCTGGAAAAATATTAAATAATGCCTATAACAAGCCAGATCATCCCAATGCATAAATTATCCTCAGGCCTCTATGCCTTGCTTTAAAACCTTCATTAATTGCTTTAGCAGCATTAACTTTTAGAGGTCACTGGGATCTCATTAACTTACAGTTATCTTATGTCCCCATCTGAGTTGCCTATTCCCAGGGAGTTGTTTGTGTGCTAAGAGAACTCGGGGGTGATAAAAGAGAGAAAGCATCACTCTTAACTGCAAGTTAACTCAGAAAGAAGACTACTGAAAGAGTAACCAAAAATCCATTTATCCTAAAGCTTCATAAATTTGGCTGAAGTATTCTTAATAGGCTAGCTATACTTAAAAAGCTAAGTGACCTTTTTTTTTTTTTTTTCAGCTTGATGAAGCACAGTCCTTATAAGACACGGGCTTGCTCTCAATGGATGGACTAGTTAATATCATGAGGAAAATAAGAAACAGCTCTAGAACTTCTGCTCCTTGGCTCAGGTAGCTCTCTTGAAAAATGCATGTCATTAAACTTGGAATACTAAACAAAGACAGTGCATATTTTCAGTAAAATGATGACTTGAAAAAGAACTGGTTTTCAGAGAAAAATGCACACATTCAAATAACTACAATAACCAAGATTGGAAGGCATAACAGTAAGTAAAACACATTCACTGTCACAGTGGACTTTGCAGATCCCCTGAAAGTTTGCGCAGAGAGATGCCCCAGGTATGGTAGGGATAGGTTCCACCAGAAAACAGACTTGTTTAAAAATGTATGCACAGAGCAATTGGACACCAACCAGGATAGCTGGATGCTTACTTGCCCTTCATTCCACGATAGTCTGAAATACTGAAATACATTTGGGAGAGAAATCAAATATGGACGGTCCCATGGAATGTTGTGGACTTCATTCTGATGTGAGAATATAGTGGTTCTCTGTTGTGCTTCTGGCCATCACAGTATGCACATGCCTGGTCCTAAGCAAAGGCAGATATGTAGTCCTTGACAATAGGATAAATGGAAAGAGCTTTATATTTTATCTACTTAATCACTTAGCTAGTAGGATACTTCTATATTTTTGTTCTAGGATTTAGTCTGTTTTTGTGCTTTCCACCTATCCCACTGTTTTTAGATAAATAATTTATCCTGAATTAATCTACTTTATTTTTCCTATTATCTTTTTATGTTTGTCTATTTTAAAAAAAAGAGAGAGAGAGAGAGCTGTTTCTTTTCCTGGGTGGCATCAAACTTTTCAGCAGTTGTATTGTGTGATTAAAAAAAAATTATAAGATCTGAATAGTGTTAAAATATATTTATTATTAAACAACTATCCATGTGTCAAAGTTTCCACTGAGAAAAGGAATGCTCCCTAGCCTAGTCACTAGGAATTTTACCCAAGTAGACAGGGCTGGTCCTCGTGTGTTTATCAGATTTGTGTTTCAGGAATTATAGAAGCCAAAGTGTTTTCTTATTCATATGCATTTAGGAAATCCATCTTCAGTTTGCATTATGCAAACACATGTTAAAGGGAGTGAGAACACATTCTACAGAGGCATATAGGACTTTGAATGAAGAGATAAATCAAGATACTAAGCCAATATTTGCAAAAATGTCATTTCTAGTTGAAAATCCTCAGAATTCCAGATCAAATATGAATTCATTGGATTATCTGCTAAGATCAATAGTCTGGCTTTCATTACCCAGGTAACACATTAGGTATGGCATCAGGATATAGCCATTATAAACCTTAGCATCACCATCTACACAAGCCCAAGTCTAATCTTCAGAAAGATAGGACCATGTATTAGAAACAATAAATTTTCTCTGAAAAACTAATATCCTCAAATGTCTCCATTGATTTATATCCTTCTGAATAGCTGGATTTTGGTTATTGTGACTCATAGAAAACATGGAGTTGACATTGAAAAACACAATAATGTTAATTTAAATAATAATTATTCCCAGAACATGTGTAGGCTACCTTTCATACCAACTCTCTTCTGAGTATGAGTTTTATTTGGTTTGTTGTTGTTGTTATTATTGTTGTTTTTATTTATGTGGTTGTACTTTCTTTTGAGGAAGGAGATAGTTCACTGTAAATAATGAAACTCTCTTGTTTTAGAGACCTGTTCTAGTTGTATGGACAACTTTCAGAAACCATCTCCTTGCATAATTTATTTTGTAGTCCTCCTTTACTCACCCACCCAACTTGATCCATGTGATAGGACCTAACCCAGCTTTCTTTTTTTTTAATTTATAAAAAGTTGTGTATTTATTCTTTTTTATATCTTAAAGATGTGGCGTACAATTCAGGATTAGGTACACAAGTGGACATCATACATGTAAAGTTCGGGGCTCTCTTTGGTCCCCACTTTGCCTGGTTTGAGATCAGGTACCCTTACTGATATTGTCCCCACCCTCACCCCGGCAGTATCCCGCTACTGCCAATCCCTTTCTTATAGTATTATGGTAAATGTTTGAGGTCTGCTTGAGTGAGAACATACGGTACTCCGTTATTTGTTTCTGTGATAAATCGCTGAGTATAATAGACTCTAAATCCATTCAAGTTGCTGAAAAGTTCGTATGTTTGTCCTTCTTTGTGGCTACATAATATTCCATCTTGTATATGTACCACATTTTTATTTTATCCAGTCCAGTTTCAATGCGCAGCATAGTTGCTTCCATGTTTTTACTATTGTGAATAGTGCAATAAACATGTGTGTGCAGGTATCTTTTTTGTAAAATGATTTTAGTTCCTCCAGGTATATTCCCAGTAGGTGGATTGCTGGGTCATATGGCAGGTCAATTTCTAATTCTTCTAAAAATTGCCACACTATTTTCCATAGAAGTTGAACTAGTTTGCATTCCCACCAACAGTGAAGAAGCGTCCCTTTTCTTCGCATCCTCGCCAGCATCTGTTGTTGTTTGTTTTATTATTCATGGCCATTCTTACTGGAGTTAGGTGGTATCTCAATGTGGTTTTGAATTGTATTTCTCTGATGATTAGTGAGGTTGAACATTTTTTCTTGTGTCTGTTGGTTGCCTGTATATTTTCTTTCAAGAAGTCTAATCCAACTTTCAAAACAAGGAGTCTCATTACACTTGCAAACTTTTGTGTTCTGTGATGATTCAGATACCACCTCAAACTCCATAGAGTGGATGCTTGTGTGAAAGTGTGTTATCTTTACCCATTGAAAACCTAAACTTCTGTCTTGGACTAATTTTAGGTTATTGTCACCTGTCTTCTTATCTTCTCAGAATGTGAACAATTATCCCTCTATCTATATGGGTACCTTGAATATATTTTTAGAGTAAGACTATGCTTCCCCTGAGATTTCTTCTTTGTACCTGATGATTGCCTTGCTGGAGGGAGGCGGATGAAAAGGAATCATGCATTCTTCACCCTTTAAAAAGTAAAGCAACTCAGATTTAAGATGTCACACTGTTTTATTGGAAAGTATAAAAAGAACTGTTTTACGATGTCATTACAATGACATGGTGCAAGGGCTGGCTCTAAAAAATACTTCTGCCTTGGGAGACCAAATAGTTTAAGACAGAAGCTATCAAATGATCTCATGCTAAACTGTTTATCTGTCAATAGAGAATAGAATTGTTTTCTCTAATGGGAAGTCTTGTTGTGCATTTATTGAATATTGAAATCACCACTGTGGAAATTAATACTGAGGGGAAAATTCATTTGATAATCTAGTTAAAGACACATGTTCCAGATTGAAGGAAGTTTAATCTCAACAGTCAGATAAAGACAAAAACATTATTGAAAGATTTTATCTCTATCCTGAGTTTAACTGCCCAAAAATGCATAAAATTAATAAAATATGTTTTATTTACTTCTGTTTACTAAATAATCATTTCCTTGGACTAGCCGATCAAAAATCCAAACAGATATAAAACTGTTCATTTCCAATATTGTTTAAATAAAAGACAGTTTGGGAGCAGTATGCAAAAATAAGATAGTTTTTTTTCTTTTTTTAATACTTTGCTGTCAATAAATAGAAATGTGATTCAAACTATATCCAAACTGGATCATTGTTATAAATTCTTCAATGGTTTTTATTGCATGTAGACCTGAATTCATCTTTCTACCATGATCTATGTTTTTTGTGTTATGTAAACCCACATCAGATTCTTCTCCCACCTCAGGGCATTTGCCATATTGTTCTTTACCTGGAATGCTTACCCTCCCCGTTCTTCACTGGGTTTGGCACTTTTCTCTATCTGGATTCTCTATCTCAAGCTTTTGTTAATTGATTTTTAGCTTTTAAATTTCACAATTATTATATTTTATATTTGCTTTTTATGTCAGCCTATGGCTCACAATTTAGCCTGACCAAGAACAGAAGTTCTGTCTATGTGTTTCCCATTATTTCAGCACCACCTAGGGTGGTATCTGATGCATTGAAAGCACCCAAAACATATCAAATGAATGAATGAATTATTTTAAAGTAGGCCTTATTCTTTTCCTAAGTATTTAAACTCAAGATAAATTTTGCAAAATTGTGTGTTCAAATAAGTATTCACCTTCTATCCATAAGAACCACATATCATTGCTTTCCACAAAATTAAGATGCAAATTCATTCACTCCCTCTCCTCCTCCTCCTCCTCCTCCTCCTCCTCCTCCTCCTCCTCCTCCTCCCCTCCTCTTCCTCCTCCTTTGAGCATTAGGAAAATCTTAAAGTGTATGAAGGGAAACAACCACTTCATGAGGATGTGATAGGTACATTTACACATACACTTCATTTCATACATGAGCTTTTTATAATCTACTCCATAATAGCAGGTTTTATCAAATGCCAAGTCCTGGAATCATGATCCTTACAATGGGTACTAGATAAGGATGTAAAGGAGGTTGTGCAAATTAATCCTTAACACTAGCAGCACAAAGGAAGGGTGTTTTCTTATTGATTTGATAGGGAGCCAAGAATTATCCTAAGGTATGTCAGATCTGTAATTAGAAATGTTATCTTTAGAAATTTTCAATTCAGTCTTCTAAAGTTCAAGTGCATTGAACTTCAGCAAACTACTTTACTGAAACAACCATTTATATATTTCTAAAAAGATTTTCCTTATCTTATAAGCCCTATTCAAGGCTACATTTTCCTGACTCTGAACTAGACACTTTAATATAATTAGTTTAGTAATAAATACTTAATTACACAGTTAATTTCTTAATAAATTGCCATTACAATATTTAAGTTAAGTAAGCCAAATTAGTCCTTAGCCCCCAACTCACACTGTCAATCTTCTCTGCCTTGGTAACCACTGTTGTCTCTGTGATGTAAGTCCTTGAAGACATGAATGTATGTAATCACCCTATACTGATAGAGTTTTCTGTTTCTATTTTAATTCAATACGTATTTTTAGCTTGCTTTTTCATGTCATAATATATTTTGCAAATCACTCTGTGACAGATGTCATGTTTTCTAACTCTTCCTAACATAACATAAAATTGTCATAACAATATGGTTGTTCCTTAGTTACTTTCTTATTCTCTACTGCTGGACTATAGGTTAATAGCATTAAAAAATGGCAGTGTCAAAAAGCATGCACATTTAAAACTCAATAAGTACTATCAAATTCCTCTTCACATTGGCCATGCCAATTAATATCACCCACTAATATTCCAAATATCCAATATATACCTTTACCCACATTCAATATATATAATATTTTTTAATTATCATTCTGTTTGGTGAAAAATATTTTGACTAGTTCTATGATAAAATATATGTGATGGTCAATTTCATGTGTCAACTTGACTGGGCTACAGGATGCCCAGATATCTGGATAAACATTATTTCTCAGTATGCCTAGAAGGGAGTTTCTGGAAGAAATTAGCATTTGAATTGGTAGACTGAATGAAGCAGATTGTCCTCTATAACGTGGGGCCCAAAAAAACAAAAGGGCAGAGGAAGGTTGAAAACTCTCTCTTTCTCTGTCTGTCTCTCTCTCTCTCTCTCTCTCTCTCTCTCTCTCTCATATTGCATGAGCTGAAATATCACTCTTCTCCTGCCCTTGGACTGACTAGGTCTTACACTATTAGTGCTTCTGGTTTTCAGGACTTCAGACTTGGACTGGAATGTATATTACTGACTCTTCTGGGTCTTTAGACTGTGGGACTTCTAAGCTTCCACAAGTATATGAACCAATTATTTATTTTAAAAAATAAGAATTATATATAATATATTCTATTATACATATTCACATGTATGTGTGCATATATATATACATATATATATACATATATATATATATACATATATATGAATATATTCCATTGGTTTTGTTTCTTGGGAGAATCCTAATACAGTACACAAATGAAATTTGTATATATGCTTGTTGAACTTTGTTGTTTCATCTTTTGTGAAATGACTTTTTCCTATCCTTTGTCCATCTTTATTGAGTTATTACTATTCTTCCTAAATATTTCAAATGTTTCTCTTTAGAAATCCTGGGTAATAGCCCTTGTCTATTACACAGAGTAAAAAATGCTTTCTCCTGTGTTGTCAGTTATATTTCTCTCCGTTGGACTTCTTTTTTGTATATCATTTATCTTAATGGAATCAAACTTACCAATGACTCTTCTCATAAAGAAACAGCATGTCAAATTCTATTTGAAATCTGTTAGTGTTTTATTTGGATCACATTGAATTTATGCATTAACTTGTAGAGACATAATATATTTTTAAAATACTGAGTCTTCCATCTAGGCAAAATGGTATAGCTTGAGCTAGCTTGGTATATTTTTGTGTCCTGAAAAATTGTTTAAATCACAAAAATATTTATGTGGAGTTTATACAATACAAAAATATCCCGTATATGCAATATATTAATATAGATAAATGCACAATGTTTACATTTTTTTCTCCACAAGGCTACAATTCTTATTTCTAGCAAAAAATAAACATGAACTTCACATACAGAAAAATAGTTTGTGATTAGTTTCATAATTTTGCCCCAAAATGACTTATAGTTTCATTTTTTCTCTGATCCTTCATAAAATCTAAAAAGATGTTGTAGCTTATTGAAACAGGGCCAATACATGGAAGGATGCCTATATTAAATATTATTTCAAAAATTAAGTAGCAATGAAAATATTCTTGCTAAAGGGTTATTACATGAGAATTTTTTTAGAAATTCACAATGATTAAAAAATCACATGAAAAACTTCTATGTGGATTTTATGCATATAAATTTTCTTTTTAGTGAGTGTGCTTTTTAATCAAGAGTTGTCTCAAAAAAAAATAGAGGCAACTGCTTCGGATTAAATTACATTGTACATATTGCACTGAATTAAATAATTGAATTATAATTATTCTATAAAATGTCAGCTTGCATAAAAGTAGGGAAGTGTATTCTGAATTAAGATATTCCAAGCACTATTGCTTTGTAATATTATGCAAACAATCAAAGCACCAAAACACAATTGTAAACAAGTAGAATTAGAGTCAAATGTGCTTTTGCATTAAATTGAAGATATTTGTTCAATTGTAAAAATGAAAAAGAAAACAAATGTAGAAAAGGTACACAGAACTGTTACTTTCTAATTTATAACACTCTATAAAATTTAAGGCATTCTAATCTCTTTAAAAACAATAACAATAGCAATAATAATTATTTTGGTCATGCAATTAAATCCATTATTGTGGATACAATTACTGCAAACTAGTCAAGCTACCAAACACTGATGTACAAGATGCCAAAATTCAACAGATAACTGGTGACCAACAATGGGTTTTCAAAATCTTCTCTTTCCTACCATTTTGTTATTTTCTCGGTTGTTGAAATTTCCATTGTTAACAGTATTTCCTGCTGAGTTAAGCTCACTCTCCCTTTCTTTTTCTCTTTCTCCTAGTATACTTTCTCATCCACAAATTGGTGACAGTTTTCCTCCAATTCTCTGTGCCATGTATCCAAATTAATGTTCCTTTGCTCATAAATAATGTAGGAACTCAGTTTTGAAGTCCTTTTTCTGAATTTTTTCTCTGACCTTCATCTCCCATACAGATTTTATTTTCATGTTCATCTTCTTTTTTCAACAGACTTCTTTCTGCTGCCATTTTTGACAAAAGAATTTTAAGAATTTGCTATTGTTCTTTATTGGTCTCATCTCCATTGTATTTCACATTTGTCAGTTTTTTTGTTAATCTCAATAGTATATTTTATTAGTGACATTCTTCAAGTCCTGCATGTACATTCTCAAAGACAGACATGAAGTGGTAAAACTACATGACTACAACAATGCTGCCCACTTATGACCATTTTTCATTAAATTCAAAGATATTACCATATGCAAGAGGCATGTATCTTTCAATAAGATAGAATGGCAAGAAAATAGCTGTTAATCTTATTGAAGATCCCTAGTACAAGATGAGTCACATCTCTTTTATTGCCTTCAGTTGTCGCTCTTTGTTTTTGACTTTTGATAGTTTGATTCTGATATGTCCAGGCATGAATCTCTGTTCTTACCAATATTTAGCCACTTTTTCATGAATAAACACTCTTCTGATTGTATAATGGAAAACATTAATAAAAATTTGGCAGGGCTCGGTGGCTCAGCCTGTAATTCCAGCACTTTGGGAGGCCGAGGTGAGTGGATTGCCTGAGCCCACAGGTTTGAGACCAGCCCAGGCAACTTGGCAAGACCTCATCTCTACAATAAAATAAAATAAAATAAAGCTTAACTGAGCATTGTGAAACGTTAGAGCTATGTGAGAGTTCTATAAGAATTTTTGAGGGCCCTAGACTCTCTAGCCAGGTTTGGTAAAGGGCTTAACCTGAACTAAACCAGTTTTAAAGACCGAGAAAGGTGGCTGTCTTTTTTAAATGCATAAATAACAACCAATAGAATAAATTAGCAACACACACACACATACACTGTAAAATTGGGCCCAAACAAAGGAACCAATTAAATCTCCAGAAACCAACTCCCCAGAAATGGAGATCTATGAATTACATGACAAAGAACCCAAAATAAAAATCTTAAAGAAGCTCAGTGAGCTTCAAGAGAGCACAGATGGGCAACTAAATGAAATAAAGAAAGAAATGCAAAAACCAAATGACAATATCAATTGATATAGAAACTACAAAATAAGAACCAAATAGAAATTCTGGAGGTGAAGTGCATATAACTGAATTGGAAAATGTACTGTAGGATTTCAATACCAGACTTAGTCAAGTTGAAGAAATCATCAGCAAACTTGAAGATACATCATTTGAAATTATCAAGTAAGAGTGAAAAAGAGAAAAAAATGTTGAGAAAAAGTAAAAAAAAAAAGCCCAAAGAACTTATGGGACACAATCAAGTAGACCAATATATGTATTATAAAATCCCCATAAGAAAAAACTAGAGAAGGGGTAGTTTATCTTAAGAAATAATGGCCAAAATTTTTCCAAATTTAAAGGAGGAAATGAACATTTGAGTATAAGCTTAACAAAGACACTAAATAGAACAAATCCAAAGCAGTCCACACAAAGACACAACTATGATTATACTGTCAACATTTAATTTTATTCCACTGTGGTCTGAGAAGATGCATGGCAGTATTTTGATCTTATGAAATTTGTTTACGCTTGATTTATGGCCAAGGATGTGATCAAACTTGGAGTACATTCCATGTGGTGGTGAATAGAATGTATATTCCATGGTTGTTGAATGGTGTGTTGTGTAGGTCTTTATTAAGTCCATTTGGTCAAGTGTCAAGTTGAGGTTCTGGATCTCCTAGTTGATTTTTTGCTTCTGATTATACTGTCAAAAGTCAAAGACAAAGAGAGAGTCTTGAAAGCAGTGAGAGAAAAGTGACTCATATAAGGGAGCTCTCATAGGATTATCAGCAGATTTCTCTGCAGAAACATTATGGACCAGAAAGGTATGGGATGACATATTCAGAGTGCTAAATGAAAAAACTACCAGACAAGATATTACATTTGGCAAAATTTTTCTTCAAAACAAAAAAAAAATAAAGACCTTCTCACACAACAAAAGCTGAAGCAGTTCATCACCACCAGACATGCCTTACAAGAATAGATAAAGGGATTCCTTCAATTTGAAACAAAAGGTGAGGAGAGAATAACACAAAAGCATATGAAAGATAAAGCTTTTGGTAAAAGTAGATTTACAGGCAAATACATAATCCTGTAATCTTTTAATGGTGATGCATAAATAACATTTAATTATGGTGCAGAACTATAAAACTTTTATCTTTTAAAAATAAATGTAACTGCAAACTATGCTAATAGACTAAAAATATAAAAAGATATAATGTTGGCATCAATAACAAAATGGTGGGGAGAGGATGTAAAGGAGTAATTTTTGTATGTGCTACAAGTTGTCAGATTAAAATACGTTATAACTATAAGAATTATGTAATTCCCATAGTAATCAAATAAAATACTTATAGATTATGCACAAAAGAAAAAAAGAAAGGACTCAAAGCTTGTTACTACAAAATATCAGTGAACAAAAGGAAAGAAGCAATTTGGGGAAAAGATGCAAAACAACTAAAAGACAAAAAACAATTAACAAAATAGCAATAGTAGGTAATTTCCTGTCAGTAATGACTTCAAATTAAAATGATTTAAACAACCCAATCAAAAGGCATAAACATAGTTGAATTGATTAAAAAAATAGATCCAACTATATTCTGGCTACAATAAACTCACTATAGATATAGTGACACATAGAGACTTAAAGAATGGAAAAAGAAACTCCATGCAAATGGTAAAAATAAAAGTGAGCAAGAGTGAAATAATTATAACAGACTAATAAACTTCAAGTCAGAAACTATCAAAGAGACAAAGGAAGATATTATATGATGATGAAAGAATAAATTCACCAATATGTACTTAACACACATATGTACTTAATATCAGAGTTCTCAAATATACGAAGTAAACATTAATGGAATTGAGAAGAAGTAGATAGAAACACAATCATAGTAAGAGAATTTATATTCCACTTTTAATAATGGATAAATCAATCAGGCAGAAGATAAAACACTCCACCCAAAAATAGCAGATTACACATTTTTCTCAAGCATACATAGAGCATTATCTAAGATGGATCACATGAGAAACCAAAAAAAAGTCTTAACAATTTAAGAAGACTGAAATACCAAGTATCTTTTCCAATCACAATTAAATGAAACTAGAAATAAATAACAAAAGGAAAACCAAAAAATATACAAATATGTGAAAATTAAACAACACATTCTTGAATTACCAATGGGTCAAAGAAGAAATCACAAGAGAAATTGAAAAATATCTTGAGACAAGTGTAAAAATGCCAATGCACTAAACCTTATAGTATGCAGCAAAATCTGTACTAAGAGGAAAGTTCATAGCAATAAATGCCTATATTAAGAAAAATGAGATCCTCTGCCATGCACCAGACTTGCATAGGAACTGAAGCCCCGCCCTGTGTATGAGAGGGGATGAGTGATCCTGACATGCTCTAGGTTTGTTCCCTGCCTTCCAGCCATTCACAAGTAATTGGTCCCATGCAAGGAGTCCTGGTCAGGGCACAGTGGTAGGTGACCAGAGCCCAAGCAGAATGGGGAACAAACTCACACTCAGTCCCTGAGTGCATGCCGTCTGCCCGTGAAGCCTGGTGGCTGGCTCCCAGGCTAGGAAAGCTTGTCTGCAGATTATACTCAGCTGGCGCCCACCACCAGAATCTGGCAGCCAACCTCCAAGCTAGAAGCTGATGTTGTGGCCAGGGAGAGCAGCCCTGGAGTGGGAGGGACTGGTAGACCATGAATTCGGGCCTCTAGTTCTAGCTCCTGAATTCGGAACCGCAGGCTGTGGTTTACGTGTTGTAGAGACTGGTGTTGGTGTTTTAGTTTTTTGAAATGGAGCTGTTGTTTTTGCAACTTGCAGATTTAATTTACAGCAGCTTTTAGTATAGTGCCCTTGTCTCAGCACACTCCTGGGATATAGGACTCAGAGACAAGGGTACCTAGTTCCTGGATTTTATTATTAATGGTGAATTGCCTGTGATGTTCAAGTTCGTTGTGACTGGTTTTGTCCTGTTGTTTTTTGTTTAACAGTTGTCTTCTTTTTAGAAATTTCCCATATGACATTGGGCAACTTAGTTGGGCACTCAGGCAGGAGTTACTGACAGCATTGGCTGTTGTGGCCATAGGTTGACTTTTGTATGCATTAAGCGGTTTTTCTGATATAGACAACGTGTTGGGGAGTTGCAGCCCCATTTTGTCTTTATAGCTGAACATTTTATTATTTTTGGACTGAGTGGTAAGTAGTATTATTGGCCCATTAGGAGTATTGCCTGTGGGGCTGGTAGCATGGGTAGTTTTTGAGACAGGCAGCAGCTGGGTGGGGTCCTGGAGGTGGGCAGCAGCAGTTGGGGTCCTGGATGTGGGGTGAAGGCCAAGGAAGCTGGCTTGGGCCCAGGTATGGTGATAGGTAGGTATTGTTTTATTTGTTGTGGGCATGTTTGTTGCAAGTGGTGACACGCTGGGTTTTCCATTTCCTTGGGCATCTAAGCAGGGGGTGGATGGCCTAATGTAATTGTAGGAATGACAGAGAGGCAGATGCAGGACTGGGGAAAGGAGTCACTGTGGCCTGTTTCCGACACTCACGTTCTTCTTGTTTTTGCACCTGGGCCTGCACTGTGGCTACTGCAGTGTGCCCGTTTCTGCTGTGTTGGCTGGTTAGCCCATGAAGCAGGATGGCAAGCTCAGAGAGTGATTTTGAGAGAATTTTTAGAGTCTAGTTCTACAGTCCAATAACCTGAGTCGGGTGGAGCAATGCTGTTGAACCCAGTATTCCTGACGTGGGAGCAATGAACCCAGGCGGACTACCCGTCCACTTTGAGTGTTGTTGACGTAGACCAGGTTTCCAGGCTGCAACCGATGGCACAGCATGGAAGATGGGGTTGGCAGGATGGCACAGACATTGCAATGCACGGTAGTCTGAACCTGTTGGAGGAACTGGAGATACTTTAACAGAAGTTGATTAACAAAGTAATGAAAATGGAAAGATAACATAGCAAAATCTATGGGATATAGTACACTCCGTACTTAGAAGGAAGCATAGAACAATAAACATTTATATTTGAAAAGTTAAAGAAGACAATTTTTTTTTTGTAAAGGAGAACAAAAGAAAAATAAAAACTACAGGCTAATATGTCTGATGTACATAGATGTAAAACTTATTTAACAAACTGAAATTTTTAAAAGCATATTAAAAAGATTTTATCTCAGACTTATAAGACAGGTTTAAGAAAATAAACCAGTAAACATGATTTATTATATTAACAGAATGAATTTTAACAAACATGATTATTTGAATAGATGTAAAAAAAAATTAATAAAATTTAACAGTAAAGTTATTCTTTTATGGTTTAAAAGACATTAGTTATAGGCATGTTTTAGGACATAAACTTTGTTACCATTATTATTTTTTTATTGTAGTAATGAACAAAAGATTTGCTCTTTTTATTTTTTATTTTTTCTGTCCCTGGAAATATTTGTATGATTTTGGGAAATGGGGCAAAGATTAATTTTCTGTAACTACTTCCTGCTGAGGTGGACCATAGAGATGTCTTTTATTTATTTATTTCTGAAGGCACAAACAGGAAACAGTGGGACCTTAACCTAATATTATTTGGATTTAATAAAAAACCAAACGAGAGCACAGGCAAACATTTTTAGGCAAACGATGATGAAAAAGCTATTGTCCCAGAAACAATACTGAAAAAATGAAAGCAATTTTGTAGAGAGATTTAATTTATAACATTAAATTATCATTCTGGCTAAATGAATAATTGGTAACTTAAAGATTTAACTGAGACTATATGATTTCAACATGGATGGCCAGAACCATAAGGATGCCACCTGTGTTAACTTAAGAACTTAATTTGGGTTCCAGTGCCCTGGAATTTGCTTGGGGAGGTGTTGGGGTGATGGTGAGCCAGTGCCAGGCAGTTTAGCAGGTTTTTAGGCCTCCATATGTGGCCACCATTTGTGAGCCAAGTGTTCTTTCCTCTCTTCAGAGGAAAGTGCACCTGCTTCCCAATGACTATTTGGCATACATGGTGGACAAGGTCCAGGAGGTTAAGGCCTTTTAGGGCAACTATGCTTCCAGTGCCCCCACAGACTGTACCCATAAACAAATGGACACCATCCCCTTAGCAGGTTTGTTGTTACCAGGTGTTGCATGGGCGCCTGGAGTTTAGGTCACTTACTGCGACTGCCAATTTGAGTGCTCCTTTGGCCCTCCGGTTCTGCTGCCCTCCATGTTGGCACCAATCTGGTTTGGTTAACATAATTTTAAAACTTTTTTTAAAATAGGTTATACACATGAAACTTTTATTTACTGTTTCTGTTTGTGACAGGTTGATGCAAAACCCTTTAGTGTGAACAGACCACATGGACGTGCAATGATCTGCCCTACAATTATAAATGAATAGAAACAGATTATTACTAAAGCACGTGGTCCACCCAAAATTGTTAAAAACTCTTATAAATTATTAAATTGTAGTCTTAGTTGTAAGGTGTGGACAATCTGTGTGAGAATATTCAGCATGGAATTTATTTGACAGAGGAGCAACCCAAAACAATGACCCGAGGATGTTAATCAGTTAATAGATGACTTTAAGTAAATACACGAGCACTCCACTAAATCTTCTAAATTATCAGTAAAGTGTTCATGTACTTGACCCCAAGGCCAGTTATTGGAACCAATAATTTTAATTTAGTTATTCTTGTAACAAAGCAGTTATACAAATGATTATTTATGAACTTGAAAAGCATTTTATGAGTACTTATTTTATTTATAAACCAACTTGGTAACATGTTGGACAAAACGTATAACATGTACATATATGTAAACATAATCAAACAATTTTTAGATTTAATAACCTTTTATCAAATAATTTTAACCATGGAACAGCAACAAACTTATTAGTATTTTTATATTATTTAAAGTTAATTATATTTCTGACACAATTGGAACCAGCTTTTATGGCTAAACTTTGTCTTATTAGGCAACCTTCTTAGAATTGGGAGGTTCCAGTGGTGGAAGGTGTGGAACACAGGGACCTGGCTTATGGAAATCAGAATTTTATTGGGGGTTTTCCAAAACATATGCCATGTACCATGGTGGAGGGTGTCGGAACAGAGATAACCATTGGTTATACAAGCAGCCAACATACACATGAAAAAATGTTCAACCTCACTAATCATCAGAGAAATCCAAATCAAAACTACAATGAGATACCACCTAACTCTGGTAAGGATGGCTATCATTAATATGTCAAAAACAGCAGGTGCTGGCCCAGCTGCAGAGAAAAGGGAATGCTTATACACTGTTGGTGGAAATGTAAGCTAGTTCAGCCTCTATAGAAGGCAGTGTGGTGATTTCTAAAAGAACTAAAAATTGAGCTTTCATATGATCCTGCAATCTCTCTCCTGGGAATATACCCAGAGGAACATAAATAGAAATAAGACACCTGCACACATATGTTTATTGCTTCACTGTTCACAATAACAAAAGCATGGAACCAACCCTGCTGCCCATTAAGAGTGAACTAGATAAAGAAAACGTGGTACATGTACATAATGGAGTATTACACAGCCATAAAGAACAAAATCATGGCCTTCACAGCAACTTGAATGCAGTTGGATATCATCATACTAAGTGAACCATCACAGAAAGAAAATACTTAATGTCACATGTTCTTATTCACAAATGAGTCCTGAACACCAGTCACATTAGCACAATGGTGGGATTGGCAGTCTCTGAGTCTGCTTGGGGAGGGAAGCAAGAGGGGATGGAGAAGGGTTGGGGGCATGTACAACAAAAGGGTACTTGGTCCACTACCATGGGG